>JAXIVD010005519.1:12500-20000 GCA_036785275.1 Cancer borealis
AAATACATCTTCCTGAGTGCGATGAAGAACTTGCGTCACTGCCTCGAGTGCGTCTCGTGGGGTGACGCAACACTACGCGCGGCTACTGTGGGTCACGGCCAGCCAGTCAGTGGCCCGTAGGTCACAGCCGCCCAGACAAGCTGTCCCTAGCACGCCGCGGCCCCTCACCCCTCACTCCGCCAGGCCAAGACCCGCGTGACGGAAGATTCCGCGCTGGATTCCATTGTCCTCCCGTTCACATGTCGCCGCCGCCGCCGCCGCCTTCGCTGCTCAGCCCTGAACTGAGGCGACACACCCAGCAACCACGCCCACATTGGAGGCTTTGCCCCAGCCTGCACATGGCGGCGCGGGGGGATGTGCCTCATTAGATTTTTCTTTTTTTGTTGTCACACCTGTGCAACAGCAGCAGCAGCAGAAGCAACTGAAGTAGATTGAGGCGTGCACCTAACACGTAGCCACAGTGCTGGATCCTGTCCGTCCTGCCCAGGCACCAACACCTGCACCAACACACACCACCGCGCGGCCAAGGGTGCCGCGCCACGCACCTTGCCATGCAGCCCTGCCCGACACCCTCGCCTCACGCTTAAGGGCAGGAGGCAAGGCAGTGGCGGTGGTGTCGCCCAGACAGTCACTGGTCGGCTGGTGACGTGAGGATTCACGGCACCTCTGCCTCTGCTGCAGTCTCCCATGCTTAGGAAGTCAGTCAGAAAGTTGGATAAGCAGGCAGGGTGGCAGGTAGGTAGGGTGGCAGATCTCAGGGGTGACTGGGTACTGCTTCCTTGTATTACATAGGTTGTCTAAGTGTAGCCAATGAAGTGAGAATATCTCTCTCTTTCTTTTTTTTCTCTCTCTCTTTTGGGGTACAGCATAAATGTAGACAGATTCACCTAGACTGCACTTAATTCTTCTTTAGTAATGGCGTGGTTAGGGAGAGGAACACACTCCATCCTTCCACGGTGCAATGTAACACAATACATTCATTTCAAAACAAACTTGATCACCACCTCCTCCAACAAGGTGTCAGCCAGGCCAGCATGACCCCGCGTGCTGCCCTGGCTGTATGAATGTCTTCACTTATGACCGCAGGGATTTTTGACTAAGATTCTTTACTGCATTCACTTCAAGATACTTTTTATTCTAGGATAAGGACAGACCACTTAGTTTCTACCCAAGTGTCTCTGAGGACTAGATTTCTATATAATTATCTCTCTGTCACACACACACACACACACACACACACACACACACACACACACACACACACCTTTCCGTGTGGTGGACATCACCCCGACAACCTGCCGCCCAGCCTCCCCAGACTCCGGCATCAAGGTCACGCGCCTCCAGCCTCGGCCAGACTGACAGCCACGCTACGGCGACTCACCTTCCCGGGACACTGAGGGACACTGGACCCCGTGACGCCTTTACGTCAAGGTTAGTTCTTTACTCCCAAGATGTGAACCCAAGAAGGAAGATCACGTGGAACAAACAAAATAAAACAGGAATAGCGACTAAACAGGTGACTCAATTATCACAACAATCTGAGCGTGAACAAGATGAACAGAACCTAAGATGCTCAGTTCTCCGCACAGGATGACGAACGCCGCCCAACGCGACGCCCTTGCGACACACCACCAGATGCCAACATGGAATGAGGCGAGGCACACACCGCCTCAGACCCAGCGGATCAACGCCTCCAACAACACAATCTGTTGCTCTTTGGTTCTGGACGCCATAATCCTCGTGGTTGTGGAGTCATCACCGGCCGCCGGGACTCACGCAGCGCATCAACCCCGTCCACCCCAGTCAAGGTCACGGTGGTGGTGGTGCAAGGCTCATCCTGTGCCGCCCCGCTGCCATCACCACCCTGTGAACACCTCTCCCCCCAACCACCACCACCACCACCACCACCACCACTGCGCCTGAAGGTTAAGATGGGACCAACGATCTAACACGACCCTTCTTTCTCGCCGGGAATCACAGGTGTTCCCTCCCAAAGTCAACGTCAAGGAAATGAATTACAAGGAAGTCGTGTAGCTGGCGTGACGTAGACAAGCCAGTGTGTCGGTGTGTGAGTGAACCGCCGTCCTGCCTCAGTCTCGGAGTGTTCACGAACCACACTAGTAGCACTACACTGCCTCCTCCCACCACCCTCCACACCCTCCCTCCCACACTCATCAACGCGGGTGTGGTCAAGTTCTAAATAAACTGTATCGTGGTGTGGAAGTTTTTGGCGCGTCCCCGGCCAGCCAGGTTGTGTGTTAAGGTGACCGTGAAGCCGCCGCGCTGGACAGGTGGTGGCGGTGACAATTCAGGAGCTCACGTCATGATGGCCTCCGAGGAGAGGAAGAACGGCGTAGGCAGGCAAGGCTCGGCTTCTAAAGGGTCGCCTCGTCCCGCCCCCCGCGAGGAGTGACGGAGACGGAGCCGAGCAGACGGAGAAGGTGGCCGCGATGGAGATGAGAAGACTGGTTGGAGGTGACGGGGGACACAGGGTGCGACGGGCGGGGCGGGAGGAGGGCAGCGGGTGAAAGTACTCGTGGGAGCCTTTGTGTTACAACTATGGAGAGGCTCAGAACATCATGAATAATATCAAAGATTCTTGTCGCTCGAATTTGCAATTCATAAGAAACTTGCCGGACATTGACACCGCGACCCTCCAAGCCTCTCGTCCTCTCAGGGGCATGCACGCGACGCCGCCGCTGCCGCCGCCGATGCTGCCGCCGTCGCTTTGGCAAGGATCACTGGACAAAAATATGTCTAAGTGAGACCTTAAACTCCATTGTTACAATGCATCGTAAAAAGAAGAAATGAAGCATTGCATAAGTACCATTATCTAGCAGTCTGCTGTTAATGTTTCTTGACGTAAATGTACTCGCATCAACCAACAAGGTGTTGAAGGCGTCTTGGAGATTAACGATCAAGGAGGAAACTGTCAGAGTACAACCAAAGAAGCAATAAAGTACAGTAACGTGTTGAGGTACACAGCCGCAGAGTAATGACATCACACACCAGTGCCGCTGCACTCCCTGCGGCGCCGCGGAGGGACCACCACCACCACCACCACCACCACCACCACGGGGTTGTGGGAAGGGAGCGGCTCACACGCACACGCAGTTCATCTTAATGTAAGAGTAAGTACTGGACGCCCTTCCTGCACCTTGTCTTCACCAGCCTGCACAGAAACACGCAGTGCCTCTCTCAACGAGCCTGCACCACTCCCTCACCGAGCCTGCACCACTCCCTCACCTCCGTCCCCCGCACACCTCCGTCCCCAGCACACAACGCGTCCCCAACAAGGAGTGGAGTCGTTGCTCTTGCACTAACTCGATGAGACAGTTCTGGCGCACTTTTACAATCTAATTTTCGGCGATCGTACTTGTGTGCCAGTCCTCGGATGGTGGTAGCGGGGGAGGTGGTGTTAGTAGTAGTAATAGTAGTAGAAGAAGTGGTAGTGGTAGTAATAGTAGTGAGGATGGTCTCTAGGGGCCCAGGGGAGGAACAAAGGAGTTGAGCGCCACTCAGACCGAAACACAGGAGGGAATTAGGAAGCAGCTCGTCCCTCACCCACCAACTCGATCCTTTCATCTCCTCCCCATCAGCCATCTTTTCTTGTCTATTTCCTCCTCTCCCTCCCTCCCTCTCCTTATCCTTCTGCTGCTTCTTTTCTTACCTCCTCATAATCATCACAATCATCATCATCCTCTCCCTCATCAAAGATCACTGTATAAAAATGTACACCGTTGAAAAATAAAATACAATGCAGTCACCAACAAAGAAAAGCCACACAGACCAAGATCATTTGAAACCGGTTCTCGACAAGATCAAAGTAACCGAACACTACTCATTCAACAACAGCGAAGGACACACCACCACCACCACCACCACCTTCAGGGACTCCGCAGCGGCGCCCTGTCACCCACCTCCTAAGCCCTAAAGACTGGGAATATTCACTCACTTTATACACGTGTACGTATTGCATCACCTGATCTACTCTTCATTGCCAAAACAAAGAGTTATGTGATGGCTTGAGGCTCGTGGCCGTCAGTGTAGCACTGAAGACACAGCGGCCGGCCTGCCAGCCTGCCAGCCAGCCTGCCTGCCTGCCAGCCAGCCTGCCTGCCAGCCAGCCTACCTGCCAGCCAGCCTGCCTGCCTGCCTGCCAGCCAGCCAGCCTGCCTGCCTGCCTGCCTGCCTGCCTGCCTGCCAGCCAGCCAGCCAGCCAGCCAGCCTGCCTGCCTGCCAGCCAGCCAGCCTGCCAGCCAGCCAGCCTGCCTGCCTGCCTGCCTGCCTGCCTGCCAGCCAGCCAGCCAGCCTGCCTGCCTGCCAGCTAACCAGCCTGCCAGCCAGCCAGCCAGCCAGCCAGCCTGCCTGCCTGCCTGCCTGCCAGCCAGCCAGCCAGCCTGCCTGCCTGCCAGCCAGCCAGCCTGCCAGCCAGCCTGCCAGCCAGCCAGCCAGCCAGCCAGCCTGCCTGCCTGCCTGCCAGCCAGCCAGCCAGCCAGCCTGCCTGCCTGCCAGCCAGCCAGCCTGCCTGCCTGCCTGCTTACCCTCCGCTGCCCAGCGTTGCGTCACCTCGGATCAGGAAGATGTTGGAGGAAAACGTTGCGATTCTTTTTTTGATCAATTAATTATTATTCTTTTCTTTTTTTGCTTGAACAACAAAACACAAGAGTAAAGTGAGCGCGAGTCCTGCATCTGGTCATCCTGCCTGAGGAACTGTCTTCACCCTTCCTCCCTGCCTCCCTCCCCGCCCATATTATAAGTGTGATACACATCAAGGCAGCTAAGAGAAAAAATATATATTCACATTTTCTAAGTTTCGAGAGTGTGAAGTGCAGACTGTCCTGTTGTTGTTTTTTATTCTCTAACAAAGTTTCGTCAGGACTGGTAAAAGGAATGGTTTCAAGCCCTTGCACGAACACACACACAGACAGACAGACAGACAGGACCCTGACAGCCTAGGCGTGCTGAGCGGCGCCTTAATTATTTCACTGCAGGAGGCGCGGTGAGCGTCTGTGTGATGCAAATGTTCCCTCCAATTGAAAAGGTTTGTTTGCGTGGCACATATTATGATGCATATTTCCTGTATAATACATTCATATCTTTATTCATGTAGTTGTTCCTGCGACCAAGAACGTGTGTGTGTGTGTGTGTGTGTGTGTGTGTGTGTGTGTGTGTGTGTGGTGTGTGGGTGGGTGGGTGTGTGTGTGTGTGTGTGTGTGTGTGTGTGTGTGTGTGTGTGTGTGTGTGTGTGTGTGTGTACTGCATGGTAATTGTAAACTTTCCTATTCAATGCATTTCAATTTTTTCTTCCCTGGTTATGTAAAAAAAAAAGTAGTTAGTTTGGTACTTTGTTTCATTACACATTTCCACGCATTCAATATTTTACTAACTTTCAGCACTGCAAAAAAAAAAAAAAATAATAAATAAATAAATAAATAAATAAATAATAATAAAAAAATATATATAATTCCCCTATACTTTCCGCCGATAACAACTGGTGACGTCCAACACATCCTACTCCCTTCCCACACAGCAAAAACCTTACACAGTATATTTTGTGTATTATTTTTTCCCACCGTGCACGTGACGCTCTCAACCCTTGACTCCCTTCTGATCGTCCCTTCATGATGCCAGAGAAGATCCTGCACGGAGCGAGGCATCACCTGCTGCATAGCCTCGTCGGGGGCGGAGGTTATCAGGCGTGGGTGCCGCAAGGGTCCGTCCTGGGGCCCACGCTTCTTGTGGTACACGTTAATGCTCCACAAACAGGTCTTAAGTTTTCCTTGTACAGGTTTACTTAGAAGAATACGAGGAACACGTCTAAGAACTCCTCCTTCTGTCTCTACTGGTTTTTTCGTCCCATTGGGCAACACTGGCTGGCGTGCAGCTTTACAAAGGCAACTCTTCAACACTCAACTTGATGTTTTGAAAAAATATATATATATCTTATTCAACAATAAATCAATATTAATATGAAAAAATCTACGAATATTCACCATGAAAAAAAATAAAACACTTTCTAGAAAATAATAAAATAATAAAAAATAACTATAAAATACAACTGCATTAAGAAGGAAGTAAGGGATTAAGGAATAATTTAACCAATGAATGAGAGCGCAAGAGAGCAAGAAAGAAATACAAAATAATGTTGAGTTAGTCAATAAATAGTGAAGTGAATACAAGGCTATACAGAATGCACGACCATCCAGCCTCCACTCACTCAACACGATCCTCACTTCCCTTCCCTTCCCGAGGCTCACTGGATGATGATTAACCTTGATTACCTACCTCTTACCACGGACCTGTTGTGTGTGTGTGTGTGTGTGTGTGTGTGTCTGTGTGTGTGTGTGTGTGTGTGTGTGTGTGTGTGTGTGTGTGTGTGTGTGTGTGTGTTACCAAGCCATCGCATTCAAACTTTGTGATAAAAACTTGGAAATATTAAAATCACACCAACACTCTTGCAACAAATGACTACAACACTATTAATACGACCACTGTAATGTGTTTCCAGCGGCCGCCACCAGAGGGCCGCTTTAGGCAACCCGCTACAATGATGTCACGTGACCCAAGCCTCACCCCCTCCCCCCTTATCCCCCCACTATAATTACACACGAGGAAGAATGGTAATTATCTGACTTGTTTGTTCATTCAATGTGTGGTTAATTATCTCATTCATTAATTCCTTCTTTCTTTCATCCGTTCCTTCCTTCCTTCATTCATTCATTTTGTTTAGTCATCGTTCACAACCTTACTACATGTTTCCTTACTTCCTTGCTTTATTCATTCCTTCATTCCTTTCATTCATTGAGCATTACAAACCATTTATCTTTGGCTTTATTCATTCCTTTTTGCTGATATAATATTCATCTTTCATTTTCATTCTCTACTTAAAGCTTCATTCTTTATTAAATTTACTTACCTACACTGTATTTCTTCCCTCCCCTCCTCTCTCTCTCTCTCTCTCTCCCTTTCTTCCTTCTCCTATTTCCTTCCTTCCTTCCTTCCTTCGCTCATCTAGTAATTCCATCTCCATTCCCTCCTTTATATTTACTCCATCCTTCCAATATTTATCATCTCCCTCCCTCCTCCCTTCATTCCTTCCTTCCTTCATCCTTGGTGGTGCTGTTACCTGAAGGTCAACACTTAATTAAGGACACACCTCGTCACCTTGTTCACTCCGCTAAGTCTTAATTTGGGGGCTGTTAGTCTGTTTTTTATTTTATTTAATACGTCTGTGCTACCAATCTAACTTTCTCTCTCTCTCTCTCTCTCTCTCTCTCTCTCTCTCTCCCTCTCTCTCTCTCTCTCTCTCTCTCTCTCCTCTCTCTCTCTCTCTCTCTCTCTCTCTCTCTCTCTCAATAGACATATTTTCCGTTAGAACTGCAGGCTTTTTGAGTTTCAAATTGCACACACACACACACACACACACACACACACACACACACACACACACACACACACACAAGCGAGGTGATGATGTCAATGTTTGTTCATCTCTTG
>JAXIVD010005519.1:25000-27500 GCA_036785275.1 Cancer borealis
TGTCAAACCGCACCACGGAAAGAAAACGGAGAGATGGATGTCTGACGTGAGGGCGGAAAGGAGGGGAGGAAGGAGGGAGGGGAAGGAGGGGAAACGAACCTATTGCAACACACGGAGGTAGGTAAGTGCATGCTGGTAGCGACGGCAGTGAATCATGACCGTAGTGATGCAAGTGCTGGAGGGAGGCACTCACTCACTCACTCACTCGCTCCCTCTCTCACTTTTTGCTACCATGGGGAAGAGTTGATGGAGGCGCGGGTGTGTCTGCCGGACTGAGGGTGAGGGGCGTGTGATGAGGGGTGAGGGGTGAGGTGAGGGGCAAGTATGATGAGAGAGAGAGAGAGAGAGAGAGAGAGAGAGAGAGAGAGAGAGAGAGAGAGAGAGAGAGAGAGAGAGAGAGAGAGAGAGAGAGAGAGAGAGAGAGAGAGAGAGAGAGATAATTAAGGTCACTGCCTAAGGATGATGAGCAGTGACGTGTGAGAGGCAGGCAAGGGTGTTATAGGATGTGGAAGGAGTGGCAGGGTGTGATAGGGTTTTTAGAGGCAGGGGTGAAGAAGGGTGTGAGGGGCTGCCAGGGTGAATAAGGGTGAGGTGACGGGTGCAGAATACCAAGTGAGATAACGTGCAAGGATATAAGATGAGGGAATGAGATAAGGGAATAAGGATGAGGAGTGGGCACACCGATGCACAAAACCAGACCCGACGATTAAACCCGACAACCGGACCCCGACGACTCGATCCGACAACCAGACCCGACAACCGGACCCGACAACCAGACCCGACAACCGGACCCGACAACCAGACCCGAGCGTCCGCCATTGAGGTAAATCAATAATGAATGGATGAATGAATGAATGAATGAACCTCAAACAGAACCAACTCATGAATAAAATTCAGAAGGTGAGCGGGATGGGGAGGACGGGGGCGGACAAGCAGGTGCAGTGTGACTTAAGGTGTGGGCAGAGAAGAGGGGAGGGAGGAGGGGGGGCAAGGGGGGTGAAAAAGGGGGGGAGCGGGGCACAGGTAGGTATGATGCTGCAAGAAACTAGGGCAGGGCAGGGCTGGAGGAGAAAGGGAGGGGAAGGAGGGGAGGAAAAGAGGGGAGAGGAGGGGAAGGGAAGGAGGGATGGGACATAGTTCGTGCACTGTTGTGAGACGGTGACACTGGGAGAGGGAGGGAGGGAGGGAGAGAGGGAGAGAAGGGTTGTGAGCCAAAGTATCTCTTGCTTCACTATGATTAACGTCAATGGAGGGAAGAAATGGGGATGAAAAGTGCGGAGGGGGGGCTAGGAGGGGTGAGGAGTGGGGGGGAGGAGGGGGGAGGGGAAGGAGGGGTGAGGGGAAGGAGGGGTGAGGGGAAGGAGGGGTGAGGGACGGGAGAGGAAGTGAGCCGAGGGGAACATACAGCCTGACATTTGAGAATAGAAAGAAAAAAAAAGTAATAATGGCGTGTGAATAAAAAAGAAGAATGTACATGTTGGGGAAGCGGAATGACGCGTCGGGCAGCTTTGGGGTGTAGGGGAAGGGGAGGGGGAGGAGGGGAGAGGAGGGGCATGGGGAGGTGCAGGTCATCCCCGTGCACATGTTCATCACGTTGCCTGCCGCGCCCAATGTGACCCGTGCACCACCACCACCACCCAGCTTCCCCACCACACATCAAAGTGATCCTTCCTCCCCGCTGCATAGAGGTGGAGTTCCTTGTGGGGTGGTGTGGGGGGTGCGGGAGGGCGTGGCGCCGTGCAGTCTCTGCCGGCGACTGACTCATTCCGAAGGTACAGCTGCGGCGACTGTGCCACGTCTTCGAACCCCGGCCACCGCAGCCAAGAGTGTTCCACCACTGGCGGCCGCGGGGCACGGCAAGCATGAGTGACGCATGGCTGGGCAGGGGTGATAAGGCAGGCTAGGACACGGCGGGCCCTTGAGAGGCAAACACCGGGCCGGGTGTGAGGAGGTGCGGCACCGCTGGCTACGTAGCACGACTCGCTGGTTGCCCGTTTTGTAACTTGTTGCTAAGCGGCCCGGCAACCCCCGCTCCCCCTCCCCCCCTCACCCACAAGCCCTCTCATGCACACACGACACTCGTTGCTACGCCGATCATCATCCACACACACACACACGCACACACGCACACACGCACACGCACACGCACACACACACACACACACACACACAGCAGGAGTGGGCATGTTCAGGTTGTTGCAGCTGAGGTCGTGCTCCAACCCGCTATCCTCGAGGTGGAGGGGTCGAGGAGGGGATGTAGGAGTGACACAATCACAGCCAACTCACAACATTGCCTGAAAAATTTACAAAGCAGCAATTTCCCAAGCCTCTCTCTGCTGCCTCAACGCCATGCAAGCATGCAAATCGTCCCACCCCGCCCGTATCGCCCTGCCCGCCCCGCCCCGCCCCGCCCCAGCAGAAGGCAGCGGCGGTGACTGATCGAACTGCACTTCCTCAAGGAGACACAAAATTGACTCAGACAAGTTTCAACATTATATAT
>JAXIVD010005520.1:7500-17500 GCA_036785275.1 Cancer borealis
TTGAGTGTCACTGATGAAGAGAGGATAGTTATCTGGAAGGTTATGTAGTGTAGATAGTTGTAGAAATTGAGTTTTTGAGGCATTGAACAGAACCAGGTTTGCTCTGCCCCAATCAGAAACTAGTGAAAGATCAGAAGTTAAGCGTCCTATAGCATCTCGCCTTGAGTCATTTAATTCTTGTTGGGTTGGGTGTCTGTTGTACGACGTTGAAAAATGCAAGGTGTCATCAGCATAGGAGTGGATAGGGTATTGAGTCAGATTTAGGAGATCATTGATGAATAATAGAAGCGATAGGACAGAACTCTGAGGAACACCACTATTGATAGTTTTAGGGGAAGAACAATGACCGTCCACTACAGCAGCAATAGACCGGTCAGAAAGGAAACTGGAGATGAAGGTACAGAGGATAGAATCCGTAGGATGATAGTTTAGAAATTAAAGATTTATGCTAGACTGACGAGATAAAATCATATTAGAAGTTATATAAATAAATTAATCTATCTCTATCTATCTGAAAACTTCTCTTATATTCCCTTTATCATTATTTCTTTAGGGAACCAACAATGCAAATCAACTTTCTTTTTTGACGTGTTACATATATTGTCCTTCGCCCAGTTTTCATTCACATAAAAAAGAGATAATTATGATGATTAGATACATATAATATTACCTTCACAAATTAAGATAAATTATAGAGTGTAAAAGAATATTTCTATTTATCTTTCCTTACGCATCATTTACTAAAAGATGATTCGGTGCAAGTTAGATTATTATAACTTAAGACTTAAAGAATATTATAAGTTGGGATTGGTTAAGTTAGGTCTTTGTAGATCATTATAAGTTACACTTGAAAATTATTATAACTTAAAACACAAGTAAGAAAAGAGTTATAACATTGAAGATCATTATAAGTTAAACTTGAAAATTATTATAACTTAGATCACAAATGAGGAAATAATTATAACATTGAAGATTATTATGTTAAAATTGAAAATGATTATAACTTAGATCACAAGTGTGAGTGTGAGTGTGTGTGTGTGTGTTTCTGTGTATGGTTGTCTGTGTGTGTGTGTGTGTGTGTGTGTGTGTGTGTGTGTGTGTGTGTGTGTGTGTGTGTGTGTGTGTGTGTATTTACCTAGTTGTGGTTTACGGGAGGGGAGTAATCTCATATTGTCCCGTCTTTATATCTTACTTTATCCAACTTGGCTTTAAAGCTGTGTACACTGGTGGCGTTTACAATATCTCCACTTAATTAATTCCAGGTGTCGACCACTCTCTGCGGAAAACTGTACTTATTGATGTCCCTGATACAACGCTCCTTCTTCAGCCTCTTTCCATGTCCCCTTGTACTTCTGGCCTCCAGATTTAACAACTCTCTATTCAATTCTATCCAGGTTGTTCACCATTTTATAAACTCCTATCAAGTCCCTTCTCTCTCTCCTACTCTCAAGCGTAGGAAGTTCCAGTTTCCTCAATCTTTCTTCATATGTCAACTCTCTCAATTCCGGTACCATCTTGGTGGCTGTGTGTGTGTGTGTGTGTGTGTGTGTGTGTGTGTGTGTGTGTGTGTGTGTGTGTGTGTGTGTGTGTATGTGTGTGTGTGTGTGTGTGTGTGTGATTTTCTGTGTATTGCTGTCTGTGTTCAAAATTCTTCAAGGCTTAGAAAACACAAATCAAAACTTTTTTCCAAACTAACACAATAAATACAAGAGGACACTCCAAACACCTATACAAACCACGCTGCAATAAGACACAAACGAAGAACTCTTTCAGACACAGGATTGTAAATGAATGGAACACCTTACCAGACCCTGTTGTAAGTGCTACCTTTGTCAACACATTTAAGAAAAGATTTGACCAACACATACACCAGATGGAAATGGAGGCGGGCAATAGAATCTATGTACATCATTAGGGAATCCGTGATATTTATTTGTAAGTCTTATTGGTGAGTCTGTGTATGTATGTGTGTGTGTGTGTGTGTGTGTGTGTGTGTGTGTGTGTGTGTGTGTGTGTGTGTGTGTGTGTGTCTGTTACCTTGACATTATATTAAAACCTTACATAACAATATCATTCTCTCTTATCTACATTATTATTATTATTATTATTATTATTATTATTATTATTATTTCTCACTTCCTGAATTTTATTTCCTTCTTCTCTTCATCATTTCTTCCCTATATCTCTTTATCTATCTTCCTTAACCCTCTTTTTTATCACCAAATTTCTCACTTCTTCAATATTATCTCCTACTTCTCTGCATCCCTTCTATCTCTCTTTTATCAACTTGCTTTCTTAACTCTCTCTCTCTCTCTCTCTCTCTCTCTCTCTCTCTCTCTCTCTCTCTCTCTCTCTCTCTCTCAAGTCTATTCAATCCTTTTTTTTACTACTACTGAATTTGGGATGGTAGATGGTAGGTATTGTTAGTTATATTGATGAAAAGTGGAAAGTATGTAAGTAAATAAGTTATTGTATTAAGTAAGACGTAGTTTATCTGGGTGAAAATAACTTCAAATAAGCCTACGTGGGCGTCTTGATGGGCCTACGTATATATAGAGATTAAGAAATGTCCTATATATAGTTATACTGCATGTGCAACTTTCTATCACTTATACGTAAATAGTCTCATATAATAATAATAATAAGTTAATTAATATTTATATCTACTACTTACATAAATAGATCAAGAAATGTCCTAAATATAGATATACTACATGCAAATTTGAATCACTTATACGTAAACACAATCGCATATAATAATGATAATAATAATAACTTAATTGATTGTCTATAATATCTACTAGTCAAAGCTATTACTTCCATGGAAAAAAAACCAGCCGATTTACGATAGATAAACAAATGAGTGAAAATAATTACTAATTCATAATGTCAGAAAAAAGGTTATATTTCTCATAGATAGATATAATTTCAAAGATGATGATGATGGCAGAGAGAAAATATAATAAACAATAATAATGAAAGGAGATGAGAGAAAGAGGAAGAGGAAGAAGAGGAGGAGAAATACGAGACAGCGAGTCATACCTTCCATAGATTTCCTTAGTATTTTAAAGATGATAGGAGAGATAGAATAAATAACAGGTAATATAGATAAAAGGAGGAGATGAGAAGAGCAGTAAGAGGGATAAAATAAGACAGAGAAACATACCTGTAAGCTATAGACATTGCATTGAAGAGCTTGGTGAGAGAGCTATCTATATTAACAGTCTCTACTCTGCTCTTCTTAGCGTAGGTAATAACTCCCAGGAGGTGATGAGGATCGTGTCCCCTTACATTAGGGAGACTTGATTCTTCCGTAGTGTCCCCAGGAATCTCTAGTAAAACATTCTCCTCGTCATCTTGTGCATCTGCCTCGAAGTCAGACACCATAAAGTGGCCAGAATGAATCACTTCTTTTTCACCTTTTCGGCCCATTTCAGTGATTGTCGCGGCTGTAATATCCGCCGTCATGCTTGGCACTATTACTTCCATACCCTTGACACACCTGTAATCACCACGGTCACACGCAATGCACGCAACATCATAACGTACACACGTACGCACCCACCCGCCTCTCAGACCGACTGACGATTGCTATTGGCGGGGAGTCTGAGCAGCTGAGAGGAGGGAGAGAAGGAGGGGGGAGGGAGGAAAAGGAAGAATGGGAGGAGAGGAAGGGAGAATAGAGGGAAAGAGAGAGAATTAGAGAAGGAAGAGAGTGAGCGAAGATAGGAGAGAAGGGAAGATGGGGAGTGAGGGAAGAATGGGAGAAGAGGGAGGAAGGGAAGGTGCGAAAGGATAGAAGGGAGGGAGGATGGGAAAGAAAGGAAAGATTCTGCTTGAATTTCATTAAGAAAAATCATGAATTAACAGCAGGCCTAATAACTTGAATTCTGCACTATATGAATAGGTGGGATATGAAAAGGCCACTTAAAATAGACGTTGGTTGATTAGTTCCCCACAAAATAACATCACAGTAACATGAGCGATGTATTCCAACATTGTGGCGTGATTCTCCCGCACAATACGGTGATGTCACGAACAACCTTAATATTAGTAATAGTTTAGTTTAGTTTCATCATTGTGTGTTTCTTCGCAGATGTTAATAAGGGCGTGTTTCAAGGGAATATAAAGTACATCAGAGGAATTCTTATGACGTTTCACTTTTCTTCAGTTTATTCTAGATGCGATTAAGTCAGTGGTTCTCAAACTATTTCAGCTTATCATCGAATTTAACTCTACCAATTCATTTGGAAATAATGCAATGGTGTCATTGTACTCACACACGGGATATTAAAAGTGGTAACATAACAGTTTTTTCGCGGGTAATGGAGGGATGAGAGAAAACAAATATATCTAGTGTTATATATATCTATATACATCAATATTGACATTGTGAAAGGGGTTGTACGCCACTCTGTGTACTTGACATAGGTGAATCCTGGCCTCCATGTTTCCAGTAGCAGGTGCTCCCTAGATGGCACTTAGGGTCTGGGAGGTGGTGCCAACTGGCGGGTACTCTCTGTACTAAATACTCCTTCCGTCAGTCCTACATATTTCAAAGTCGTGGCGAGCGAGATAGATGCATTTATTCATTATATGACTGTAAGGCTCCTCTCACACAGAAAATTATCTCCTGCACTTATCAAGCTCCTCACTACACACACTCGATTTGGCTGCTGTTACCTTGACATAACTTCTGACTCACAAACTGTTCCCATATGTATTGTTACGAAAAGGGGGGGCAGGTGCTTATGTCTATGTGTGTGTGTGTGTGTGTGTGTGTGTGTGTGTGTGTGTGTGTGTGTGTGTGTGTGTGTGTGTGTGTGTGTGTGTGTGTAATAATAATAATAATAATAATAAACGGTTTATTAGAGATAAATTGCAGCCCAAGGGCTGAAAATGTTACAAGTAGTGTAGCAGAAAGATAGACAAAGATATGATAATAATGATAATAATATTAAGGTAATAGTAACAGCAATGATAATAATAATAATAAAAATTATGATAATAGTGTGTGTGTGTGTGTGTGTGTGTGTGTGTGTGTGTGTGTGTGTGTGTGTGTGTGTGTGTGTGTGTGTGTGTGTGTGTGTGTGTGTGTGTGTGTGTGTGTGTGTGTGTGTGTGTGTGTGTGTGTGTGTGTGTGTGTGTGTGTGTGTGTGTGTGTGTAAATTGGCGAGACATTTGATTAGTTCCCTACAAAATACATGAGCGTTGTATTCCAACATTGTGGCGTTATTCTCCCGCACAATACGGTGATGTCACGAGCAATCTCTTTATTAGTGATAGTTTAGTTTAGTTTCATCATTGTGTGTTTCTTCGCAGATGTTAATAAGGCGTGTTTCAAGGGAATATAAAGTCAGAATGATTCTTATGACGTTTCACTTTTCTTCTGTTTATTCTAGATGCGATTAAGTCAGTGGTTCTCAAACTATTTCAGCTTAGCATCTAATTTAACTCTAACAACTCAATCTTGAAATAATGCAATGGTGTGACTATACTCACACACGGGATATTGAAAGTGATAACATAAGTTTTTTCCCGGGTAATGGAGGGATGACAGAAAAGAAAATATATTTAGTGTTTAAATATATCTATATATAACAATATTGACATATTGTGAAAGGGATAGTACGTCACTGTGTAATTGACATAGGTGAATCCTGGACCCAGGTGAATCCTGGTCCCCGGGAGGTGGTGCCAACTGGCGGCAGCCTCTGTACTAATCACACCTTACTCAGTTCTACATGTTTGAAAGTCGTGGCGCGCGTGCGATAGATGCATTTATTGATTATATGACTGTAAGGCCCCTCTCACACAGCAAGTTATCTTCTGCACGTATCCAACTGGCCGAAACTACATTGGAGTCTCTCGATAAGTTCTAGAACAGTCATGAGACCAGTGGCGGCTCATAGCTCAAATTAGTGGGGGTGCTGCTCGAGAAAAAAAATCATAAACTAGGGGATGGCTACTGACATTAAGCTTAAGGATTGTATAATATACAAGTATAAAGAAAGAATCAAAGAAAAAAGAACTTGTTATAATGAATGATATTGATAATATCGAATGGAAATAAGGGGTGCTGCAGTTCTGCAGTGCATATACACGAGCCTAGGATGAGTCTCATGATGAGACTCATCTTAGGTTGTGCCATGTCCTCCAAGAGAGTCAACATGCTGAGTGAGCTCCACCTTCATAAGAACATAACATAAGAAATGAGGAGTCTGCAAGAGGCTAGTTAATGACCTACATACTCTCATCCAACCGTCTTTTAAAGCTACCTATTGACTCAGCACTTACTACACGTCTATCAAGCCTATTCCAATCATTCACGGCTCTGTTAGTGAACCAATATCTACCTATGTCTGTCTTGAATCTAAGTTTCTACGCTCCTGATTGAGAGGATACACTCAAATATTTCACCGTCAAGTGTCTTCACCTCTCCTCTCACTATTCACTAGTCATAAGAACCTCCCTTCAGCCTGCAGCCCTGTGGCCGGGGTTAATAACTTGAATTCTGCACTATATGAATAGGGGGATATGAAAAGGCCACTTAAAATAGACGAAGGTTGATCCCCACAAAATAACATCACAGTAACGTGAGCGTTGTACTCCAATAATGCGGCAGGATTCTCCCACATAATACGGTGATGTCACGAGCAATCTCTATATTAGTAATAGTTTAGTTTAGTTTCATCATTGTGTGTTTCTTCGCAAATGTTAGTAAATGCGTGTTTCAAGAGAATATAAAGTCAGAATGATTCTTATGACGTTTCATTTTTCTTCTGTTTATTCTAGATGCGATTAAGTCAGTGGTTCTCAAACTATTTCAGCTTAGCATCTAATTTAACTCTAACAACTCAATCTTGAAATAATGCAATGGTGTGACTATACTCACACACGGGATATTGAAAGTGGTAACATAAGTTTTTTCCCGGGTAATGGAGGGATGACAGAAAAGAAAATATATTTAGTGTTTAAATATATCTATATACATCAATATTGACATATTGTGAGAGGGATAGTACGTCACTGTGTAATTGACATAGGTGAATCCTGGACCCCGGGAGGTGGTGCCAACTGGCGGCAGACTCTGTACTAATCACACCTTACTCAGTCCTACATGTTTGAAAGTCGTGGCGCTCGTGCGATAGATGCATTTATTGATTATATAACTGTAAGGCCCCTCTCACACAGCAAGTTATCTCCTGCACTTATCCAGCTGGCCAAAATTACATTGGAACCTCTCGATAAGTTCTAGAACACAGTCATGAGACTCATCTTAGGTTGTGTCATGTCCACCAGGACAGTCAACATGCTGAGTGAGCTCCACCTTCATAAGAATATAAGAACATAAGAAATGAGGAGACTGCAAGAGGCCAGTTAATGACCTACACGAAGCAGATCCTTGTCCCCCACCCTTGGAATAATCCAATATTTAGCCATCCCACCTGTCATCCCTATTCATACGCTCATCCAACCGTCTTTTAAAACTACCTATTGACTCACCACTTACAACGTGTCTATCCAGCCGATTTCAATCGTTCACGACTCTGTTAATGAACCAATATCTACCTATGTATGTACTGAATCTAAGTTATTTCCGCTCCTGATTGAAAGGATACACTCAAATGTCACATATTTTACCGTTAAGTGTCTTAACTTTCTTCATCTCTCCCCTCACTATTCACAAGTAATAAGGACCTCTCTTGAGCCTGCAGCCCGGTGGCCGCGCTCATCAAAACTGTCTCATCTCAGCTGCAACGTCTGGACATCAATGTTCCTGTGGCCAACTTATTCATTCCGCCTCGACCCTGGATGCTGCCAATCCTGACAGCTCACTACCTGCAAGGCTCACCCTCCCGTCCTGCAGAAACATCTAGCACTAGTGGCCATAGCGACGATCTAGAATACTACCAATACGCCACACCACATCTACACAGATGGGTCTGTGCAGAAACAGAGACATAAATGAGCAACAATGCAGACTATGTGGAGAGGTGAAGGAGACAGTGGAACATTATATAATAGAGTGTGACATGTACAGGACACAAAGAAAAGAGTTGGACAGACAAATAGCAGGAATTATTGGAAGAGAAGAATGGCAGTAGAGAAAGGAGGGGGAAGATTAAGGAATTAGAATTGGGAGACAAAAACAATGATAATTTGATAGTGAGCTACGTGAAAACATTTCTGGCCGAGAGTTGGCTATTAAGAAAAAGATATTTAAGGGAGTATAAGAAGAAAGAAGAGCGACCTATGAAGCGATCAAAAGCTATATACCCTTCCAGACTTCGTGAATATGCTACCCGGAATGGAGCCATGCAGTTTCTGGAGAAAAAATGCATTACACAATATGTTTTCATTGTTTTACTAAACTTATATATTTTTTATGGGGAGTATCAGTATAATTCTACCACTTCTGTCTTAATTCTGCAGTAAATGTAGTGGCTTGTAATGATGACTGGATTGATGCATGAATAACCCTATCTTGCCGAAATTCGATTACCATTCTCATTCCGGCGTTGTAAAAAGTTTGTTCAATATCGGCCCAATATCACTTTAACACCAATGGGCCGATGTAGAAAATTTATTACGGATAGGAATCGGCACAACGCTTGGTTTCCGTCTTCCTAACTTTTCGCCTTGGGCCTGCCGTTTGCCGTTATCGGTCCGATACTTCAATGTTTGCTGGGTTTGTGCTCCAACATGGCGGCATGACTCCCCCACTAAAAGGTGATGTCAGGAGCAAACTCTCTATATTAGTAATAGTTTAGTTTAGTTTCATCATTGTTTATTTCCTCACAGATGTTAATAAGGGCGTATTGCGAGGGAATATTAAGTCAGAAAAGATTCTTATGACGTTTCACTTTTCATCTGTTTGTTCGAGATGCAATTAAGCGGAGTCATGGAGTGTCTCAATAATATTTGCATCATATGATTATATTCAAGAGTTGTATGTATATATTTTTGTATGTTGATATTATTTTATTGATTAATTTATACTTATATAGTGTTTAGTATAATTATTAAATAGATTTTGGTCTACGTATGTGATTAACCGGATACAAGTGATTCCCTTATGGTATAGTTATCTGTTAGGAATAAATAATAGTAAATAAATATTATAATCCTAAATATCAATGGCCTTAGGGTTAATATGGTGGCTATACGTATTTATTAAGGCAATTCGTATGGTCCTTGAGCCTTATCCTTCCGTCAGTTGCCAGATTTTCTATAGTGAGAGGAACATTTTTATGGTTATAGATTCCGCCTTAGGATCCGAGGCCAATATCAGACCAGCCGCCAGGGAACAAAGGCACATCAGGAGAGGCGCATCCGACCCTTCATAGTGTGTAGTGAGGCTTATACCGCCTTGTTGGAACGTGTGTATATTGGGTTTGTGTGGTGTGTGTGCGCCATCTATTAAAGTTGATAGGTAAACAAATGGTGTAAGTTGTGTGTCTATAGGGTGAGTTGTGTGTGTGCAGTAAAGGGACACACTAAGCACTGCGGGGGAATGTATAGAGGAGTAAGTGATGGAGGGCGTGGAGTGAGTGTAGTGGTGGGTGTGGCGCCCACTCCACAGTCTTGGTGAAGCAGTGTGTGTCTGTGTCTCTGTGTGCCACCCAACGGGCTGTGCCAGGCGACGTGTGGGATTCTTAACCAAATTCAATATGGCATCCAATACCAGTGATCATAACACTCAGGTAATGGATAAGTGTATCAACAGCAGCAACGTGATAACTATAACCACTAGTGAGACGCTCAGGCTAGACGGTGAACGGGCGGTGCTGCACCTGCAGGCCGGGGCGGGGGGCGGCGGTGGCGCCGTGCCCCAGAAGAAAAATTCATCCTTTCAAATCACTAGTATTACTTCACGCCTCAGCAATGACGGCGGCGAGGACAGTGCGGACGACACCGAGGACATCTCAGACATCATGGACAGTTCCAAGGTGACGGACTTGGACCAGGAGACCCCCAGCTTCGAGGATTACTCCAA
>JAXIVD010005520.1:27500-28660 GCA_036785275.1 Cancer borealis
TGATGTATATTAGAATTTGTTTTATTAAGGGTGACATATGTGTTCTACTGCCTTGAATATGAGTCTTATGTGTTATTTTATTAATCCATATATATGATTTTAACGGGAAACTATGGAAATTACTTTATATTCAAAAATTGACGTGACAAACTAAATTTACACAAAGATTTATTTCAAAAGAAGAAAGGGAAACATTTTTACCCTCCATGTGTTATATTATACGTACATGATCCTTTTACGTACATGGAGGAAGAGGAGGAGGCAAAGCAAGCAAATAAGAGGAAAAAAGAGAGAAAGAAAAAGAAAAACTTGAGAAGGTCGAGGAGGAGGGAGAAAGGAGGGAAGAGGAGGAGGAGGAGGAGGAAAGGAAGAGCAGGTGGTAGAAGTGATGAGTTAATATTTTCTTTTTGTTCCTCCTCCTCCTCCTCCCCCTCCTCCTCCTCCTCCTCCCCTCCTCCTCCTCCTCCTCCTCCTCCTTTGTTATGCATTACTCGTCTTCCTTAAAGGGCGTGTGTGGGCGTGAGTGAATGAGTCGGTGGTTCAGTGGTTCATTCTCTTGTGAGGCTTCGGTTCGAGGCCAACCAACTCTGTCTGTGTGTGTGTGTGTGTGTGTGTGTGTGTGTGTGTGTGTGTGTGTGTGTGTGTGTGAAGGAGGGAGGGAGGGAAGAGAGAGGAAAGAAGGAAGGAAGGAAGGAAATGAAGGAAGGGAAGAAAGATAAGAAGGAAGGAAGGAGGGAGGGAGGGAGGGAAATGAAGAGAGGGATGGAGGTAAAGAACAGGGGGGAGAGAGAGAGAGAGGAGGAGAGAAAGGAAGGGGGGGAGGGATAAAGAGAGGGAATGAGAGAAAGGAAGGGGGGGAGGGGTTGACTGCATCGCTATATATAACGCTGACGCTATGCAAGGGAGGGAGGGGGGGACGGGAGGATGGAGGAAAGGGGGGGAGGATGGAGGGAAGGGAGGGAGAACGGGAGGGAAGGGAGGGAGAAGGGGAGGGAAGGGAGAGTTTTGAGGTGAACGACTTGTTTAATTTTTTTTTTTTTTTTTTTTTTTTTTTTGTTATTTGTGTATTTATTTATTTTTATTTTTATTAGTTTGTTTACATTTTATTGATTGATTTTTTGTTTATTAATGTTTCTTGTGTGTGTGTGTGTGTGTGTGTG
>JAXIVD010005521.1:0-2500 GCA_036785275.1 Cancer borealis
CCCAGGTAGTAAAAAAAAAATGAAAGGTGTGAAAAAAAGTTATGGGAATTTGAATATCTAATTTTTTTCTATTGGATTTCTTGCAATTTATCTATTGATTTATTGATTTATTTATCTATTATATTTTATCTTATCTATTTATCTATCTATATATCTATTTATTTATTTATTTATCTATTTACTTTTCCAGCACCGATATCCAATAGCCAGACGCTCTTTTATTTTTTGTGACCATTTTTTTTCCAGAGTGAAATTATTGTCCTTCTCCATTATATACATACCTACAAACATACATACATACTTACATACATATACATACACACATACATTCATACATATACATAATCATCATCATCATTATTATGTAAAGTAGAAAAAAAGAGAAAGAGGTAAAGGAGGAGGAAGAGGAAAAAGAAGGTCGAGGAAAAGGAAACGTAAGAGGAACCTTAAATATACACCTCGACGATACAGGAGGAGGAGGAGGAGGAGGAGGAAGAGGAGGAGGAGGAGGAGGAGAAGGAGGAGGAGGAGGAGGAGGAGGAGGAGGAGGAGTAAGAAGAGGAGGAGAGGAGGGGGATAGAAAATGAGGCTTCCACTTCCTCTATTTTCATAAAACAAGGTTACTGAGCCCTGAGAGTGGGCGCCGAGGCTTCCAAGGACACGGCCAGCATATGTGACTGTTAGAGAAAGAAAAAGAGAGAGAAAGAGAGAGAGAGCGAGAGAGAAAAAAAAAGAAGTGTATGGCTGCCCTGGATGTCTGGCCCATTTCAGGGTAAACTCTTCCGAGGTTTTTTTTTTTTTTTTTTTCTCTCTCTCTCTGTTTTTTTTTCTTTCGTTTCACTGTTCTGTTTGAAAGTGAGTCCCCAGGGTGTTGGAAATGGGATTGCTGTTGTTGTTGTTGTTGTTGTTGTTTGTAACGATACAATATTTTTTTCATCAACACCATCGTCACACTCATCACTAACTACCACAACCAACACCATGATTTCAACCACAATCACCACCACATCACCACACTCACCACCACGACTATAACAACCGCTAACAATCCCCATTACCACCACCACAATCACCACCATCACCTCCTCCTCTCCCCTAACAACTTAAACAACAACAACAACAACAACAACAACTACTACTATTACTACTACCATAACAAGCATCACCTGTAGGTGTGTGTGTGTGTGTGTGTGTGTGTGTGTGTGTGTGTGTGTGTGTGTGTGTGTGTGTATGTGTGTGTGTGTGTGTGTGTGTGTGTGTGTGTGTGTGTGTGTGTGTGTGTGTGTGTACTTTGTTCTACTTCGTTCCGTCCCGATGACTCTTGCACCACCCACTCAGGCTAGCATGCAAATGAAGGTACAGTGTTTATCTGCCTACTTTGCATGAGACAACGGCACCACCACCACCACCACCACCACCACCACGACACTCACTCACGCACGCACACACGCACGCAACTTAATATCCCTGACCCAAACTCTCATCATTACACTCACTCTTTCTCTCTCGCACTCGCTCACTCAATTTTTTTCCTTATATTTTTCATCATTTTTTTGCCTCTAAAGCCAGCTGACGAAGATCTATGAGATTTTGAGCTATGATATGAAAATTGTGAACTTTAACTTGTGATACACGTGAGCTCTGGGAGGATGGGTGGAGGAGGAGGAGGAGGAGGAGGAGGAGAGGAGGAGGAGGAGGAGGAGGAGGAGGAGGAGGAGGAGGAGGAGGAGGAAGGGAGGTAGGTGAGAAAAATTTAGGTGGAGGGAAGGAGGGAAGGGAGGGAAGGTAGGAACAAATTCATAACTGTAAATTAAAGGTATAAAAAAACTGTTACATTATTTCCACGTAATAAAAAAAGAAGAGAGGCAAAAACAAAAATAAAAAGACAAGTGAAGGCAGTAAAATGAATAAATATACTTTAAGTGCGAACATTAATCCTCCTGGCGAGATCATTTTTACCAGTAGCAGCAGCAGCAGCAGGAGGAGGAGGAGGAGGAGGAGGAGGAGGAGGAGGAGGAGGAGGAGGAGGGGAAGCAGGAGAAGGAGGAGGAGAGGGGGAAGGAAGAAGAAGACAACGTTTTGTTACTAATATTACAATTCTTTTTCATGTGCCTCATCTTCTGAACCTTTCATCTGCAGCACACACACACACGCTACGCTGGATTACCTACTGCTGAGGCCTCCAGTGCGTGCATGCGTACGTGTGCGTGTGCGTGTGCGTGTGTGAGTGAGTGAGTGTGACGTGACTTCATGAGTGTGCCGCTGCGGAGAATAACAATGACGTGAGGGAAAGAAAAACAAAAGTAATACTAATAAAGACACGGAAGAAATGGCAGTGAAACGAGAGTAATATAATAATAACCAAAAAAACAACAATAATAATAATAAAAAAGGTGTAAGTCGATGGCCAAGAGGTGACAAGAACATTGGATTACATATAGGAAAGGAATAAAAAGACAATAAAAAAACAATAACATCAGTAATAAATAAAAAGAATGAA
>JAXIVD010005521.1:10000-20000 GCA_036785275.1 Cancer borealis
CGAGTCACGTTTAAATACTGCACACAAGACCTTTACTGTACGCTGGCTGGCCTCAGATCGTCCCTCCCTCCCTCCCTCCCTCCCATCCCCTTCTAGAGCTGTTTGGTGCTGGTGTTGCTGGTACTGCCCTTTCCCAACCAATAGATACGTTCGTTCATCTCACTTTTTTTTTAAACTATTTTTTTTCTCTCTGGTAAATCAAGGCTGAACTATATATACTGGGCTTTCGTACTGCAGTGATTGAGTTGTATTGTTGAAGGTAGACAGAAGCGAAAGGTGAAGTGTGAGTTTTTGGCATCCGTATCGTGCAGGCAAGCGTTAGGTAATGATTTTTTTATGAGGGGTGACATTGGTGATAGAAGTAATAGTAGTAGTAGTAGTAGTAGTAGTAGTAGTAGTCAATGACAATGCAATAAAACAACATTGGTGGCAGCTGTGGGATTACAACCAACAGAGTAGTAGTAGTAGTAGTAGTAGTAGTAGTAGTAGTAGTAGTAGTAGTAGTAGTAGTAGTAGTAGGAGTAGTAGTAAGCCATAATTACAACACCACAAGATAAGAGACCCTCGTAACTACACGCCAAAGATTACCTTAAATTTCCCTCCACCGCTCACATACTTCAAGCCATAACTTGTCTTCCTCCTTTCTTTGTGCGCTCCACCACCACCACTACCACCACCACCACCACTACCACCACCACCACCACTACCACCACCACCACCACCACCACTACTATCACCACCCACCTCTCCTCTTCCTCCCTGCTCTCTTCTCACTCACAAGAGACACCAACACACTATTAATAACGCCTCTAAAGTGCTCTAAGTGAACGCCCATCCACCTACTTACACACCACATTCATAATTTCTCTCGTCCATTACCTTGCTTCTTTATTCACGTCCTTGTCTCCCTCTAGTATAAATCCGTCTTCACAAAAACGCCTATCACGTCTTCGGGTTGTCTAACGGATCACAGCTACCCATTAACGTGAAATTACGCACATTCTTCCTCGCTCCTGAAACACTCTACCGCCTTTTAGTGCCATTCCTGCAGTGCTTCCTCCCTCCCTGTCTTTCTCAAGGTCACCCATCCATCTTCCCGCCACGCTCATCTCAGTATACAAGATGCAAGCACGGGAGACGCACGTTATCACCTTGCTATCTGCCTTAATCACTCCCTCAAACATCGATTCATCATTGCGTAATTAACAACATCTGAAGGGAGAAGTTTTTTTTGGTTTAATTTCTTCCTTTTCTTTCCTTCCATTTAATTACGGTCATTAGCGCCACACGTGATGTAATTAATATATGATTTTATTTTTCCTTGTTCGTTAATAGTAAGAACTTTTTTTTCTCTCACTTCTCATACGTATTTTTTAAGGTTATTTCAAGTTTATATAAAGGGATGATAATTACTGTTATTTCTGTCATTAGCTCATTATTATCATTATTTTCACTGCTATAAATGGGTTCATAAATATATTTCCGTGTTCCCTGAGTGTTGTAAGAAATGATTAATTAAGACAACACAGGACAAGAGAACTAGAAACTTCTCTCAAGAAAATATTAAAAATGCAACGGAGGGAAATAAGACAGTTTCATCCCATTTATTTTATCATTTCGCTGCATTTTTAATGGTGGTCTTTTAGCTTGTCAACTTTAATGAGCAGGAAGATACATGAGGTAAAATTTTACTATTATTGTTATTAATGTTAATATTATTATTATTATTATTATTATTATTATTATTATTATTATTATTATTATTATTATTATTATTATCATTATTATTATCATTACTATCATTATCATTATTAGATACTATTATTAGCACAATTTGCTATCCACAACACACACACACACACACACACAGACACACAGACACACACACACACACACACACACACACACACACTAAAATACAGTACCCCCATAACACAAAATCTGACTCATCATACCTGTAATTGAACCCAAATCCAATTACATACATCAAACATTTTTTTTACAGTTAATTTCAATAATGACAAATAAAACATGAACATAACGCCTTGAAATCGAGTACACCTTTAAGATATTTCTTTACCCACCCACACTCACCTGGCCTAATCAAGGTGGATACTCTTTACCTGGAATTTCTGTTGCCCAGGTAAATATTCCTGCGTAAATTAATGTAAACACACAAACACTCTTAAGTAAATAGTCAAATTTGTCTTTGAATTATTAGTGTTTGTATATATAAATTTTTCAGTGTATCTAATTTTTTCCGTGACTTTACCTGTTAATCACTTGTTACCTGCCTCGGACACTACCTTTACCTGCCACGCTGCTAAGTGATGGGGGATACAACTGTAATTATATTGTTGCCTCGTAATTGTACTACCTGGTGATGTATCTGAGGGATTAGCATAAAAGAATAAATGTAATTATCATGCCAGCAGGACGCCTTTGTGATGTCATTGTTTTTGTTGTATATATACTTAATTGGTTTCCATGTAGTGTAATGGGTCTTGTTTGTTTGTTATGAATGTGTGTGTGTGTGTGTGTGTGTGTGTGTGTGTGTGTGTGTGTGTGTGTGTGTGTGTGTGTGTGTGTGTGTGTGTGTGTGTGTGTGTGTGTGTGTGTGGCATCGAGCTGGCGGAACACTCGTCTTCCCTCACAGGATTGGGACGGAAGGGTGAGGGAGGGAGGGAGTGAGAGAAGGAGGGAGAGAAAGTAGGGATTGGGATGGAAGAAAGAGGGAGGGCGGTAGGGAGGGAAAAAATAAACTAAGACGGAAGAGGGAGTGAGGAAGGAAAGGAGATAAAACGAGGATTGGAAGGGAAGAGAGAGGGAGGGATGAAGCGAAGGAAAAACGGGAATTAAGACGGAAGAGGAAGGGAGGGAGGGAGGGAGGGAGGGAGGGAGGGAGGGAGGGAGGGAGGGAGGGAGGGAGGGAGGGAGGGAGGGAGGGAGGTAGGGAGGGAAAGAGGGGAAACGAGGTCGAGGTAAGCATTTCTCGGATGGTTAAACACTGATGGAAATGAGCTTCTTATTTACATAATTTACAAATCAAGTTACGTTCAGCTGATCCTGCTTGATGAATTACAGGTACAGGTGCAGAAAAAATACAGGTTAATTAAAGGTGTAATTCGCAGTATATTGATGGATATTGATATTGTTACGTATCTTTAAAAAATAGAAGAAAATAAAATTGTGTCCCTTACTCTCTTCTGTAATGATGATGTGTTTGTACTATGAAATGAGGATCAGTTAGTGTGTGTGTATGTGTGTGTGTGTGTATGTGTGTGTGTGTGTGTGTGTGTGTGTGTGTGTGTGTGTGTGTGTGTGTGTGTGTGTGTGTGTGTGTGTGTGTGTGTGTGTGTGTGTGTTAGGATCCTGCCTAAGATGTGAGTCATGTACGTATTTACGAACCATCGCTGAGAGGGAAGAAATATTGTGCGTGGGAAAGGAAATTACACATGGAGAGATAAACACGAAATTGCACGTGGAAAGGGAGATAAATTGAAGGTGAGAAGCTGTTGATGACATTGATGGTGCATTGATGTATACACACACACACACACACAGACACACACACACACACACACACACACACACACACACACACACACACACACACACACACACACACAATGTCTCCATCCCACCCATGACGCCATTCTCTGGGAGTACGAATTTTGGCCTCTAAGTGAAGTGACCTGGTTTCCCTTGATCTTGTATTTAATTAAAGGTCTTGGCAGGTAAGGACAGGCAGGTGAGGGCAGGGTGGGAGGGAAGGATGGTACAGCTTGAGCCACATTGTCAAAAGGCTTCACATTCCCTTCACAACTCAGCGTCAAACATTCACACAGACGAAAGATATTGCAACACAGGTATCACAGGTAACGTCAGGTATCCAACGCAGGTATCACGGATGAAATATATGCAGCACAGGTAACACGGAGGAAAGATATGCAACACAGGTATCACAGAAGCTCATCTATTCACACATTGCAGAGACGTTATATTACATTTGCTTGACTTAATTTTTTTTTCGGATGCAATTAGTTAGATTATTCTCATCTTACTCGCAATCATTATTAAACAACAACAACATATTATTATTATTATTATTATTATTATTCATCTTTATTATGACACTCGCATACCCATTTTCATCACTCAAAATAAAAAAAAAACGAGAGAAAAATAAAATAAAAATGTCTCTACTACTAATCTTCATCTTACGTTGCTATAAAAAAAAAAAGGAAAATAACAGAAACTTATTACCCATACAAAGCTTAAACGTATTATTTCCTTTAATCAATAGATTCTGTGCTATACATATCGCAATGTATGGTATGGAGTGCAAGGGACGACATGACACTCACTATACACTGTCATTTAAGAATACAAGAATAGAACAAGGAGGGAGTTTGAAAGAGTGTTGAGGGCAGGTATAGAGCATGAAAAGAGCGACTCAATACTTCCCCAAACGAGCAACTGTTGTATCGTAAGTACCGTTAAGGTGTGTTTGGGTTTAGTGTTAGGAGAGATGCATCCATTCATACAGCTTCGACTATTGGTAAATACGCGACTAACTGACCTGTGAAACTTGACCTTGTGTGTGTGTGTGTGTGTGTGTGTGTGTGTGTGTGTGTGTGTGTGTGTGTGTGTGTGTGTGTGTGTGTGTGTTCATTCAGCTGGATTGATGCATTTTTTTTCCCCAGTAGATAACTTACTCAGGGACCACTGGATGCATTTGTTTGTATGTACACACACACACACACACACACACACACACACACACACACACACACACACACACACACATACACACACATACACACACACTAACACACACACATACACACACACACACACACACACACACACACACACACACACACACACACACACACACACACACACTCAGGCATACATATGAAAGTCACATGAATGGGTAAGGAAGTTCCAAGGGAGGAGGAGGAAAAAAAAATATTATAAAAAGAAAAAGAAAAAGAAAATCAACGCGTGTTACAATATAATACTTTTTTTTTTTTTTTTCATCCGAGGGCCACTTTCCCTCCCTCATCAACTCCCCTCTTTTTGGCACACACAGGGGACGCACACATGCACGTATATATAACCTTACACACACACACACACACACACACACACACACACACACACACACACACACACACACACACACACACACACACTCACACACAGGTACACACACATGCCTCCTGTGGGGCTGAAATATGAACCTCCACAGCCCCTTGATGCAATATTCCTGTGTGTGTGTGTGTGTGTGTGTGTGTGTGTGTGTGTGTGTGTGTGTGTGTGTGTGTGTGTGTGTGTGTGTGTGTGTGTTTGTTTATCATTAGGTGTTTGTTTTCCTTATTCATCTTTTGTCTTCGTTGGTCTGTATTTGCATAATTATGTGACGTACCTCCCTTTTTTTCCCTTTCCTTCCTCTCCTTTTTTTTCCCTTTTTCACCTTATAGCATATGTACGTTAGTATTCTATGTATGTATGTATGTATGTATGCATGATTATGTATATGTATGTATGGATATATGTAAGACGACATTTTATTTTTATTTTTATTCTCTCTCTCTCTCTCTCTCTCTCTCTCTCTCTCTCTCTCTCTCTCTCTCTCTCTCTCTCTCTCTCTCTCTCTCTCTCTCTCTCCATTCCTCAGCACCGTCGCGTCACCGTCACCGTTATTACACAACTACTATTGCCTCGTGCATTCTGATTGGCTCTTGAGACAGGTAAAGGACCAATACACGACTGTTATTGGTCGAGGTGGAGGATGCAAGGGGGGGTGGGGGTTAGGGGTACATCACTTGTCTATGGGGGGGGGAGGAATTGTGTTTGGAGGGGTGAGCTTAGGCCTATTATTTTTTTTTTTCTATGAGGAGATTTTAAAGGTGTGATTTACCTGATGTGTTGTTCGTGAGTTTTATCTAATTTATTTTATTTTATTTTTTTTAATATTGATTTGTTTTACGTTTTTTATATCTATTTTTAATCTATTTCTATCTATTTACTCTTTGTGTTCGTGTGTGTGTGTGTGTGTGTGTGTGTGTGTGTGTGTGTGTGTGTGTGTGTGTGTGTGTGTGTGTGTGTGTGTGTTTTCCTTGCTATCTTATTATTTTGACTGATTCACTTTCTCTTTTTTCACATTTTTTTTAGATCGGTTCAACTCCCTCTTTTCTTTCTTTTTTTCTCTCTTTCTCTTTCTCTCGCTAACTCTCTTTTTATCTTTCTCCTGCACAATCATGCCGACGAGTTTCAGTTTTCATTTCGTTTTTTCCTTTAAAAAAAAGCTTTCTCTTTCCTTTTTTGTACCAAACTCTTATTCTCTCTCTCTCTCTCTCTCTCTCTCTCTCTCTCTCTCTCTCTCTCTCTCTCTCTCTCTCTCTCTCTCTCTCTCTCTCTCTCTCTCTCTCTCTCTCTCTCTCCGTAACAAATGCCTTGACCTTTTTCTCCCTCCATTTGTCTCTCTCTTCCTTTCTCCCTAATCATAGCTTGAACATCTCCCTTCCCACCTTCTTAGTCAATGTCTTACCCTCTCCTTCCATCCCTCCTTCCCTTCCTCTCTCCTCTTTAGTCATTCTCTCCATGTGCTCCTGTTTCTATCTTCTCTTCCTTCCTTTCTTTAATCTCCATTCCTCCTCTCCTTCTCTCTTTCTTCCTTCTCTTCCTTCATCTTAGTCTTTCTTTACTTCCTTCTAACTTTCCTTCCTGCTTCCAAAGTCACATCCTAACTGCCTCTTCCTCCTCTTCTTTCTCCTCTTCCTCCTTCCTCCTCCTCCTCCCTCCTCTCCTCCCAAGTCGTTCTTAGCCCTCCCTCCCATGTCTTCCCTCTCCCTAATCACGGTCTCAGCCTCTCTTTCCCTCTTTCCCTCCCACGTTCCTCCCCTCGTTTTCCGGACATAGCTTCAACTCCTCTTTCTTTCCTTCCCTCATTGACCCACCTCTCCCTCCCTTCCTCTCTCTCTCCCTCCCTCCCTCCCTTGCAAACCCACACTCAGTCTCTCTCTTTCTCTATCTCTTTCTCTTGCTCCCTTCCATCGTTCTATCCCAAAAAAGAAGAAAGAGGAAAAAGAAAAGGATAGGAGGAGGATGGTTATGGTTTCTCAGTAACTACAACTTCAGTCTGCACCCCATCTTATCCCATCCCCCCTGCACCCCCCCCCAGCCGCCCCCCTTCACCCCATAAATGGATTCCTTTAATTCGTGTTCCGAGCTGATTTTTCTTGGAAGATTCTAATCCGGGTTGTTCCTTCCACACCGTTACGTTTTCTATGTTCTTGGAGAGACTCTTTAGTTTTCCCGCCACGACAAGCTGGTTTTGGGAAGGTAGGCTGTTTTGGCCGGTTTTGGCGGGTTTTGTCGTCGTCTGGATTTGTTCTGTGCGTGTATGTGGATGTGTTAAGAGGGGAAACGGGGAGGGGAAGAGAGGGGAGGTTATATATTTTTTTTCTTGTAAAGGGGAAGAAGGTTAGAAGGTTCGGGTTTTTGGAAGACTGGGTGTGGCTGAGGTGTGTTATAGGTGGACACACACACACACACACACACACACACACATACACATACACACACACACACACACACACACACACACACACACACACACACACACACACACACAGCCTCCCCTCACTACATAACGAAGTATCCCCCATCAACGACTGGCGCGGACACAATTTACATCTGCATTAATGAGGGTCATAACGAGGTGAAATACGCGCTGCCATTATTTATCGATTATTACCGACATCACCTTCCTATTGTAGCAGTAGTAGTAGTAGTAGTAGTAGTAGTAGTAGTAGTAGTAGTAGTAGTAGTAGTAGTAGTAGTAGTAGTAGTAGTAGTAGTATAAATATAACTTCTTTTTATCTTCTACTATATATATCATCCTCTTTTAATTTCGAGTAAACCTTCTTTGTCCTCCTTTATCTCTACCTTCTCTTCTCTTTGCTTCTCTAGTTACATGGTGACTCTGGATAGCTTCAAGGGGGGGGGGGGTGCTGGGTGGAATGGGGCGTGGGATGGGGTGGGGGAGGGCGGGGCGGGATGGGGTCGAGGCGGGGCATTGTTATCCCGCCCTAAGGATACAGAGTCCGCGGTGGAGTCACACAAGTAAATAAACAAAGAAATAAGTCAACACACATCGAGCTAAAAATGACGAAAACAATCAGAAAGACAGGATGGAAAGAGATCGAAAGAAAGAACGAAGAAATGAGAGATAGAAAGAAAGAAAGAAAGAAACACATATACACAAACATATCTATAGAGAATAAAATAAAATAAACGTGGGTAGAATTGAATTTACCTTTTTTTTTTCCTGTATTCTTTTCTTCTTCTTCCCCGTGTTTAATAATTGAGCATCTAGCAGACGTGGCTGGAGGCTGTGGATCCTCTCTGCCTCACTGTCGACTAAAAGAAAAGCCACACGTCATTATGTCAATACCAGGCTTCAAGGTACTACTCGACGGTATACACACATAAACACACACACACACACACACACACACACACACACACACACACACACACACACACACACACACACACACACACACACACACACACACCACACACACACACACAGGGATGACTATAGTAAAAGTAATAGTAGTAGTAGTAAAAATAGCACTACTACCACCACCACCACTACTACCACTACGATAAAAAACTGTTAAAATTCGTACCATTTTTTTTCATCACTACAATAGCACAAATTCTCGAGGGACCAGTAATCCTCACAAGAGCTCTTCCCGGGGCGGGGTGAGACACGCGACAAGGCACATATGATCACAACTTTTGCCGCAGTTCCGCTAGATATTACCGGGGTTAGGTTGGATGCAGCAGCAGCAGCAGCACGACGAGGTTGGATGCAGCGGCGGCAGCTCGAGCGAACGGGTTAAGGCTGACCGGCAGAGGCACACCAAGGGGGGATGGGGGGAGGGCAGGATTTCAGGGTAGGCGGCGATGATAGCCTCTCTCCAAGGTCGCTAAGTGGAGTTGTGTGGTCATGATTGGTTTAGTGTTGCTGGAGTTTGTGAGTGACGGTAGCGGAGGAATACAGGTGAGATGGTAAGGTGGTAAGGTGAGGTGGTAAGGTGGGTTGATCTGTAGGTGGGTGGAGGCGTGGAAAGGTTGTCATGGGTGTGTGTGTGTGTGTGTGTGTTTGTGTGTTTGTTGGTTGAAAGGTTGTATGTAGGTGGGTGATGAGTGGGTGTATGTGTGGGGAGGGAAAGAGGATGAAAAAGGGGAGATGGTGGTAAAAGAGAGAGAGAGAGAGAGAGAGAGAGAGGGAGAGAGAGAGAGAGAGCAAAAAAGAAGATAATAGCTTAGCAGTATGTGTGTGAGTGTGTAAGGTAAGGTAAGGTAAGGTGAGAGGAGGAGAGGTGAGTGGAGAATAAGAGGTGAGGGGAGAGTAAAAGAGGGGAAAGGGAGGTCAGGAAGTGAGGGGAAGCACTGTCATTACTTCTGGTTACTGCTCCCACGTTCCTCACTTGAACATCTCGTCCTCACTCTTTTCCCCACCATCACTGCCACCAAAATTGTCTCTCTTTTCCTACCACCACCACACAACACCACAGCCCCACCCGCCATGACACCCACAAAGCCAGCCTGTCTGTCTGTCCTTCACCACCACAATCACCACCACCACATCATCATCATTACCACTATCATTACCACAGAAAATCATTAACTAATTCACCTCTTCTTCACCACCATTGTCCTTACTAATACTTCCATCACCACCACTACCACCACCACCACCACCACTACTACTATCATCATCATTTCCAACACTTGCTCCCACCACCACCACCCCATTCACTCAGTATTATCACCCTTTCCCTGCTCAAAGGCTGATCCTGTCCACTGGTTCTCGCTCACCCCTGTATTGGTAACGCCTCTCCCTCTCTCTCGTGATGAGCTTCAAGTGTTCCTCTTACGCCTCACTCCCTGCCTCTCTGCCTCCCTGCCCTGG
>JAXIVD010005521.1:25000-28657 GCA_036785275.1 Cancer borealis
ACAATAGACACGCGTTAGCCAGTCATCTTCAAGCAGTGCAATAAGAGGAGGAGGAAGAGGAGGAGGAAGAGGAAGAAGAAGAAGAGGGTAAGGTCAACGTGATGGTAGTAGAGCGGTGATGGAATATAGGAAAAGGATGTGAAGAGGAAGAAGGGAGGGAAAAGAGAAAGAGAGAGAGAGAGAGCGTGTAACAGAGGGTGAAAGGGAGAAGGAGGGAGTGAGTAGGAGGAAATGGAGGGAATTGGAGAGGAAGGAAGGAGAGTAAAAGCAAACGAGAAGGGACACTGGAGGAGGAAAGGGGAATAGGAAGAGAGGAGGAAGGCGTGGGAGTGTAGAAATATGAAAATAAATATAGGAAGAAAGAAGGGAAAAAAAAATAATGAGTGAAGAAAATAAATAAATAAAACACGTAATAAAGATAGAAATGGGAAGAAGGAAAGGAAGGAAAAGAAAGAAGAGAAAATAAAGTCGAGAAGAACGAAGGAAGGAGGAAGAGAAAAAAGTAAATAAACATTAAAACAATAAAAAAAAAACAGGTAGAGCAACACAACACAATAAATAAAAAATAAAAAATATATAATAAAACAAACGTGTTGACCCAAATCTCTCTCTCTCTCTCTTTTTTTTTTCTTATCTCTCTCTCTCTCTCTCTCTCTCTCTCTCTCTCTCTCTCTCTCTCTCTCTCTCTCTCTCTCTCTCTCTCTCTCTCTCTGTGTGGTAATGATGTTAATTTTTGGAGTAAATCTTTAGTGTGGGGGATCATAACGAGAGTCAGAGCTGCAGGTGTGATGACGAAGGACACTCCAAAAGTCTAATTATCCAGGTAATGACCATCACCTGGGGGCTCCATGAAGGTCTCGCAGGTGTAAATAGGGCGGGCAGGTGTGTGTGTGTGTGTGTGTGTGTGTGTGTGTGTGTGTGTGTGTGTGTGTGTGTGTGTGTGTGTGTGTGTGTGTGTGTGTGTGTGTGTGTTTTCATCCTACTAGTCTATGAAAACACATACACACAAAAAATAATAATGCAAGGAATAATAAAAAGCAAGAAAGAAAGGATGGAAGAAATAAAAAATAAAAAATAAAAGACGAGTTCATATATATTACATTCAGAAGTTTTTATTTTCTCTCACTTTTTTTTTCCCTCTCTCTCTTTCAATCCTTACATGCTATTTCCATCCCTCCCTTCAAATCTACTCTTTCCGCCTCTACAGGTGAGCCCCATCCCCGCCCACGACCATCCCCACGCCCTCGCACTGCCGCGGCTGCCCCTACTTCCTCAACACGCCCACGCACATTGTAACTGCCGTGGGCGCTGACGTTAACCTCACCTGTGGAGTGAGGATGCTTGGAGACAGACAGGTGAGAAGGATTTACATTGTAGTAGTAGTAGTAGTAGTAGTAGTAGTAGTAGTAGGAGTAATAGTAGCAGTAGTAGTAGTAGTAGTAGTAGTAGCAGTAGTAGTAGTAGTAGTAGATGTGAAATTTAGTAAAAGGTTTAGACTATGAAATATGAATAAGAATAGAGTGTTCATGAATAGAGTAGTGACAGGAGTACCAGCGAGGCAAGGGTTGGTGATGCTGCAGGAGACGTGAGACAGACAATGGTCAAGGGAAGCTGAATGCAATGTTGATCGTATAGAATGAAAAGGGATCAGCAAATATTGGTAAAGGCGTTCCATATTGTTTGTAAAGAGTCGGAGGTTGAAAGTGAATAGAGGAATGAAAAAAAAAAAGTGAAAGCTGATGGTTTTCAAAAGGGAAAAGCGTGATGTAATTGAATTTTGAAATCCACACACAAAAGCGTAGTAGAATGGGAGAAATATTGTGAAATTGTGAAACGCAATGGACGAATAACAGAAGAGGTAAACAAATTTCAGTAGTTTGTTTGGGTCCTATGCAAACATGAAGGTCTGGAGGGAGGGAGAAGTATGATAAAAAATAAAGGTATATAAGAAAGGATAGTATTAAGTATGTATGATCTTTGAGGAGTATGAAGGGAGGAAGGACAGTAAGTATGAAGGTAAAGGAAGGCATAGTGTGATGATATATTAGTGCCAATACTGATATATATGGAAGTGAGGTGAGTTATTTGAGAAAAAGAACAAGAACAAGAACAAGAAGAAAAAGAACAATAATAATAATAATAATAATAATGATAATGATAATAATAAAACGAAGAAGAAATAGCAAAAGAAAAAAATGGAAAAAGAAAAAGAGCAGACGAGGGAGAGACAAAGTGAATCAAAACAAGCAGATGTAAGTGGAAAGACAGGAAATGGAGGATAAGAAATAAAAATGAAAAAGAGAAAAAGGAAAAGGAGAGGATATAAGCCAAAAGGAGAGGGAAAGGAAAGGGGGAAAGATAGAAATTAAATGTGTAAGAGACGATGAAGAAGAAGAAGAAAAAGAAGAAGAAGAAGAAGAAGAAGAATAAGAAAGAGAAGAAGAGAAGGAGGAGGAGGAGGAGGTAAAGGAGAAGAACAATGATGAAATTAAGAGCAAAAAACTGAAGGAAGGATAATAGGAGAAGAAAGAGGAGGAAGAGGAAGAGGAGGAGAAGAAGAAGAAAATTAAGAAAAAAGAGGTAATAGGATAAGCTACCAATCACGAGAAAGAAAAGAAAACTCGAATTACTTTTAAAAACTCAAGCCAAAGTCAAATCCCAAAAAATTGATGGATCCGAACACGAGAACACTTGGGTTTCTGATTAGCGGAGAGAAAGTGTTTGTTTGCCTTCTTGTTCCTGTTCCTTCTTGTTCCTGTTCCTTCTTGTTCCTGTTCCTTCCTGTTCCTGTTCCTTCTTGTTTCTGTTCCTTCTTGTTCCTGTTCCTTCTTGTTCCTGTTCCTTCTTGTTCCTGTTCCTTCTTGTTCCTGTTCCTTCTTGTTCCTGTTCCTTCTTATTCCTCTTCCTTCTTGTTCCTGTTCCTTCCTGATGTGCCGAGAAAACACAGCCAGAGTAACGAGACAAAGAAATGAGGAAGAAAGGAAGAAAGACAAGAACAAACAGACAGAATGATGTATGAATAATGTTTGAAAAGTATTATGGTAAACGAGAGAGAGAGAGAGAGAGAGAGAGAGAGAGAGAGAGAGAGAGAGAGAGAGAGAGAGAGAGAGAGAGAGAGAGAGAGATCCTTACAACCTCTATATATTCCCTCTCTCACACACACTCACACACACACACACACACACACACACACACACACACACACACACACACACACACACACACACACACACACTGGACCTACCACACCCAAGGGAAAGGAGGAAGACGAAGAGGAAGAGGAGGAGGAGGAGGAGGAGGAGGAGGAGGAGGAGGAGGAGGAGGAGAACTCTACTATATCTAATTACAATCATAACCACAATTCATGACTTGGACTATGAACCTTCTCTCTCTCTCTCTCTCTCTCTCTCTCTCTCTCTCTCTCTCTCTCTCTCTCTCTCTCTCTCTCTCTCTCTCTCTCTCTTTCTCTCTCTCCCTCTGAACACTGTAGATTTATATAAACGACACGTGACCTGAAGGGAAGTGGGAGGAGAGGAGGGGAGAGGAAGAGGATGAGGAGGAAAATGTCACGAGGAGATCAGGATTTTGTTTCCCCTCTTCCCTTACTCGAGACTTGACATGAAAAAAGAGGAGCTGCCTTGTTAGAGCTGATGTTAC
>JAXIVD010005522.1:0-20000 GCA_036785275.1 Cancer borealis
GTGATTGCCCGTCAACTTCCACCAATCAAAGATGGCATAAATAAATGAGGGGGGGCGTGGCCTACGGGCATGGAGTTGGTAATACCTACTTGAGTATCAACTCTAACCCGCGACAAGAACGGGTTAGAGTTAATACTCTACCTCCTATCTTTTCTTTCTACCTCCTACCTCCCTTTCTACCTCCTACCTCCTACCTCCTACCTTCCTTTCTACCTCCTACCTCCTAACTCCTATCTCCTACCGCCTATCTCCTACTTCTTACCTCCCTTTCTACCTCCTACTCCTTTTCTACCTCCTACATCCCTTTCTACCTCCTCTTTCTACCTCACATCTTTTTAAAAGTCAACTATATAACTGATTTGCCCCATCATCGTCATTTATAACATAGGTGGATTGTGTCCGTCAAGTGTGTGTGTGTGTGTGTGTGTGTGTGTGTGTGTGTGTGTGTGTGTGTGTGTGTGTGTGTGTGTGTCTCTCTCTCTCTCTCTCTCTCTCTCTCTCTCTCTCTCTCTCTCTCTCTCTCTCTCTCTCTCTCTCTCTCTCTCTCTCTCTCTCTCTCTCTCTCTCTCTCTCTCTCTCTCTCTCTCTCCCCCTCTCTCTCTCTCTCTCTCTCTCTCTCTCTCTCTCTCTCTCTCTCTCTCTCTTTCTCTCTCTCTCTCTATCTATCTATCTATCTATCTATCATCTATCTATCTATCTATCTCTCTCTCTGATAGATAGATAGATAGATATTAGATAGGAAAGGAAATAGATGTTATGTTTGTGTGTGTGGTGTGTCTGTCTGTCTGTGTGTGTGTGTGTGTGTGTGTGTGTGTGTGTGTGTGTGTGTGTGTGTGTGTGTGTGTGTGTGTCATACTGCATAGATAATATATATATATATATATATATATATATATATATATATATATATATATATATATATATATATATATATATATATGGTTTCTTTGGTGAACCAAGGGAAAACGCCGGTATCGCTTCCTGAGTACTGTGATGGATGGTGATTTATGGTGATGATGATGATGATGATGATGGTGATGATGATGATGATGATGATGGTGATGATGATGATGATGATGAAGATGATGAGTTGTGGATGTTTCGCTATGTCGGTTGAGCATCACAACCAAATAGCTCTTTAAGTAGCAGTAATAGTAGAAGGACAAGTAGTAGTAGTAGTACGTAGTAGTATTAGTAGTAGTGGTAGCAGTAGAAGTAGTAGTACAAAGGAGAACAAAGAAAGAACAGACAGCAACAGTCCTACCAGACCTAACTACTATAATATCTACTTGATAGACTAAAGGACACTAAAGTGGAAAGGGCTCCTCCCACCCATCCTTCTCTTCAGCCGAAGCTGGCCGGAAGAGGAAGCGATACCATATACAAATTATCATGAAATTTGTATGGGAAAGTAAGAAAAGTCGTAATCTACGGCTATTGCTACCGCTATACAAAAACAAAATAGAAATGGAAAAATGAATGAATAAATAAATGAATAAATAAAAAAATAAATAATTAAATAAAAATAAAGAAATAAACAACTTAAAGCAGAAATGAAATACTCGATTTGGTGAGCTGATGCTACGTGTTTGTCAAGTTTTTCCTTAAGACTCTAGAAAGAGGAGAAAAATTAGAGCACAGATTTGAAGGCAGAGAGAGAAATAAAGTAGAACGAATTAATTATATTCATTATCTAAACCTTTTTGTATTTATTTTCTGGGAAACTTTAATGATTATACTATAAGGTTAAGTTCATAGAATTTTTTATGTAGTTTATATATTTTATTATAATGAAAAAGCAATGTGACAGTGACAAAGTTTTGCTTCGTTGCAACACTACAAAATTTGTGTTTGACTTCAGTTTTCACAGTTTTCACAGTTAGTCACATTGATATATTTCCAATGTACAAAACATTTACAACTGATGGTGAGTACGAATATTAACAATGAAGTTTCCAAAATGTCTACTTTTCCTTCCTTATGCATGGTGAGGTGACGCAGGATGACAGGGGAGGCGTCGGGTGTTGAGGAATTATTGTGGTTATTGTGGGTGAGGCATCTCAATGTTGGTGGGTAGGATGGGTTGGACGGTGGATGGGTGAGCAGGCGGGATGGTGGGTGTTAAGGTGAGCGGGGCGGTTGGTGTTAGTATGGGCGGAACGGCGAGCGGTGAGCGCGGCCTGAAAATAGGTGTTAAGGATGGTAGTGGCACCTATCACCTGGCGGCGGGGACCTTTGAGTGCCACGGTGCAGGACTCGCGGTCCTTCTGAGGAGGCACCGTCACCGCCACGTCAGGGTACTCCCGCAGGAGTTTCTTAAGGGTGACGCCAGCAGGTCCCACCACGTGACACCGTTGCTGTGGTGTGACTGCCAGCTTGGCTTCGATCATCTCCCCCTCATACAACAAGGCCTTGAGGCGTGTCACGGTCCCAGCAACCTGCCGGGGAGGGCCACGTACTCTCACAGTGTCCGTCACTGCGTCCAGCGGCGGCGGTACCGTCACACGTACTCCCACAAACTCCTGCTGCACCTGCTTAAGTATGGCGCCGCGTGGTCCCACAATGCAGCGCCGCATGTGAGGTGCCACTGGTACTACAATGTCCACAACCTCCTGCTTCCAAGAATCTCGAACACTATTTAGCGGTACCTTCTGGGCACGCCGAATGTTCCTGCGTGGAGCAGGTGTGGTCTTGTTTGGCGCAGCAGGCTTGACCTGCACTTCTACATTCACAGGGTGCAGTGATTTTTCCTTAGGTGGAGGTGGCATGGCATTGTCCTTCACCTCATTCACAGGTACCAATGCCCTCCGTTTGTTTGTCCGCTTGTTCCTGCTACAGGCCACGGTCCAAGTCTCCGTCGAGGCGTCAGGATCCTGGCCGGTCACACGCATCACATTCATCAATAGACCCACGTCCTCCTCGGCCCTGCGTGTCTTCTTCCATTGCTTCTTCTTATCACTTTTATTTTCATTATCCTGTTCTGTAACGTTGTCAGTGACAGCGTCCTCGACATTTTTATCCTGTGGGAGTGTGGAGGACAACACGGCCTCCTCCACACACTCCTCGGCGGCGTCTTCTCGGGCGTTACCAAATACATCCTTGTTCAATTCTTCATTCTCTTCAGTTTGTATTTGGTTTTCTGTTTTTTCTACTTTGCGTTCATCTTCCAGACGTGTTTCCAAAAGCACTTTTACTTGTTCTTTTATTATTGATTGTACAATTACTGTTACCTCTTTATCATGTTTGTTTGTGTCTTCCTCTCGTTGAAGTGGCCCTTCTTGTTTCACCTCCACATTGGTAACAGCCTTTTCAGCCTGGCTGAGCTCATCTTCGGTGGTCTCGCGCACACTTGGGATGAGTTCACCTTGACTCGTCTGTGCCGGCAGACGGAATGTCGCCCCGGTGGACTTATTTACAAACGTTACCCATTCCTCATCTTCGCTCGTCCAGGCACCGGGTCCCCGCCATCTTGCCTCCTTCTCTGCCTGCGTGTGTGCCGGCAGACTGCATGTCGCCCCGGTGAGCTTATTAACAAACGTTACCCATTCTCCATCTAATGCCGGGGTACACACACTTGCCTCTTCATCATTTTCAGTCACCAGTCCTACATCTGCAGCAAAAGGCATGGCTTCTGCTGCAGAAGTTGTCTCTGTTTCAACAGGAGCTGTATCCGCCGTGACAGGAAGCTCCTCCTGTAGTTCCTGTACCTGTTCCGCCTCTTGTTCTGCCTCTTTGTCTTGTACGGAATAGGCAAAGTTGAAGGAGTCACCAGATGTCGTTACCTTGAAGATGGCTGGGGTGGAGCAGGAATTCAGGTGAGCTAAAAAGTCTCCCAGCTTGGCCTGCAGCACCACCTTCCCCTTGCGCTCCTTAGTCCACACCTTCAGCTTCAGAGGCAAGTCAGCCTTTAACTTACGCAGGCCTTCGATGTCCAGCATACGGCATGGCGTCACATTTTCCCACTTAGATAGGCCAATGAGCAGCCAGCCGTCCTGCTGGAATCCAAACGCGAAAACAATCCGTTTCTTGGTGAACCAAGGGAAACGTCGGTTTCGCTTCCTGACGCTCAGCTGCAGACGTGTTACTCCCAGCTGAGGCTCTGCAGCGTAAGCCGCGCAGCGCACCGGATGAACTTGATAGCACGGAAACATGATTGCTAATGACAGACTACAGAGTGAGGCCTCTATTTATACCCTCTGTCATAGCTCATCATGCCCGTAGGCCACGCCCCCCTCATTATTTATCCATCTTGATTGGTTGAAGTTACGGGCAATCACGGTGATTGGCTGTCACGTCCACCAATCAAAATGCATAAATAATGAGGGGGCGTGGCCTACGGGCATGGAGTTGGTAATGCCTACTTGAGTATCAACTCTAACCCGCGACAAGAACGGGTTAGAGTTAATACTCTACCTCCTATCTTTCTTTCTACCTCCTACCTCCCTTTCTACCTCCTACCTCCTACCTCCTACCTTCCTTTCTACCTCCTACCTCCTAACTCCTATCTCCTACCGCCTATCTCCTACTTCTTACCTCCCTTTCTACCTCCTACTTCCTTTTCTACCTCCTACATCCCTTTCTACCTCCTCTTTCTACCTCACATCTTTTTAAAAGTCAACTATATAACTGATTTGCCCCATCATCGTCATTTATAACATAGGTGGATTGTGTCCGTCAAGTGTGTGTGTGTGTGTGTGTGTGTGTGTGTGTGTGTGTGTGTGTGTGTGTGTGTGTGTGTGTGTGTGTGTCTCTCTCTCTCTCTCTCTCTCTCTCTCTCTCTCTCTCTCTCTCTCTCTCTCTCTCTCTCTCTCTCTCTTCTCTCTCTCTCTCTCTCTCTCTCTCTCTCTCTCTCTCTCTCTCTCTCTCTCTCTCTCTCTCTCTCTCTCTCTCTCTCTCTCTCTCTCTCTCTCTCTCTCTCTCTCTCTCTTTCTCTCTCTCTCTCTATCTATCTATCTATCTATCTATCTATCTATCTATCTATCTATCTCTCTCTCTGATAGATAGATAGATAGATATTAGATAGGAAAGGAAATAGATGTTATGTTTGTGTGTGTGTGTGTCTGTCTGTCTGTGTGTGTGTGTGTGTGTGTGTGTGTGTGTGTGTGTGTGTGTGTGTGTGTGTGTGTGTGTGTCATACTGCATAGATAATATATATATATATATATATATATATATATATATATATATATATATATATATATATATATATATATATATATATATATGGTTTCTTGGTGAACCAAGGGAAACGCCGGTATCGCTTCCTGAGTACTGTGATGGATGGTGATTTATGGTGATGATGATGATGATGATGATGGTGATGATGATGATGATGATGATGGTGATGATGATGATGATGATGAAGATGATGAGTTGTGGATGTTTCGCTATGTCGGTTGAGCATCACAACCAAATAGCTCTTTAAGTAGCAGTAATAGTAGAAGGACAAGTAGTAGTAGTAGTACGTAGTAGTATTAGTAGTAGTGGTAGCAGTAGAAGTAGTAGTACAAAGGAGAACAAAGAAAGAACAGACAGCAACAGTCCTACCAGACCTAACTACTATAATATCTACTTGATAGACTAAAGGACACTAAAGTGGAAGGCTCCTCCCCACCCATCCTTCTCTTCAGCCGAAGCTGGCCGGAAGAGGAAGCGATACCATATACAAATTATCATGAAATTTGTATGGGAAAGTAAGAAAAGTCGTAATCTACGGCTATTGCTACCGCTATACAAAAACAAAATAGAAATGGAAAAATGAATGAATAAATAAATGAATAAATAAAAAAATAAATAATTAAATAAAAATAAAGAAATAAACAACTTAAAGCAGAAATGAAATACTCGATTTGGTGAGCTGATGCTACGTGTTTGTCAAGTTTTTCCTTAAGACTCTAGAAAGAGGAGAAAAATTAGAGCACAGATTTGAAGGCAGAGAGAGAAATAAAGTAGAACGAATTAATTATATTCATTATCTAAACCTTTTTGTATTTATTTTCTGGGAAACTTTAATGATTATACTATAAGGTTAAGTTCATAGAATTTTTTATGTAGTTTATATATTTTATTATAATGAAAAAGCAATGTGACAGTGACAAAGTTTTGCTTCGTTGCAACACTACAAAATTTGTGTTTGACTTCAGTTTTCACAGTTTTCACAGTTAGTCACATTGATATATTTCCAATGTACAAAACATTTACAACTGATGGTGAGTACGAATATTAACAATGAAGTTTCCAAAATGTCTACTTTTCCTTCCTTATGCATGGTGAGGTGACGCAGGATGACAGGGGAGGCGTCGGGTGTTGAGGAATTATTGTGGTTATTGTGGGTGAGGCATCTCAATGTTGGTGGGTAGGATGGGTTGGACGGTGGATGGGTGAGCAGGCGGGATGGTGGGTGTTAAGGTGAGCGGGGCGGTTGGTGTTAGTATGGGCGGAACGGCGAGCGGTGAGCGCGGCCTGAAAATAGGTGTTAAGGATGGTAGTGGCACCTATCACCTGGCGGCGGGGACCTTTGAGTGCCACGGTGCAGGACTCGCGGTCCTTCTGAGGAGGCACCGTCACCGCCACGTCAGGGTACTCCCGCAGGAGTTTCTTAAGGGTGACGCCAGCAGGTCCCACCACGTGACACCGTTGCTGTGGTGTGACTGCCAGCTTGGCTTCGATCATCTCCCCCTCATACAACAAGGCCTTGAGGCGTGTCACGGTCCCAGCAACCTGCCGGGGAGGGCCACGTACTCTCACAGTGTCCGTCACTGCGTCCAGCGGCGGCGGTACCGTCACACGTACTCCCACAAACTCCTGCTGCACCTGCTTAAGTATGGCGCCGCGTGGTCCCACAATGCAGCGCCGCATGTGAGGTGCCACTGGTACTACAATGTCCACAACCTCCTGCTTCCAAGAATCTCGAACACTATTTAGCGGTACCTTCTGGGCACGCCGAATGTTCCTGCGTGGAGCAGGTGTGGTCTTGTTTGGCGCAGCAGGCTTGACCTGCACTTCTACATTCACAGGGTGCAGTGATTTTTCCTTAGGTGGAGGTGGCATGGCATTGTCCTTCACCTCATTCACAGGTACCAATGCCCTCCGTTTGTTTGTCCGCTTGTTCCTGCTACAGGCCACGGTCCAAGTCTCCGTCGAGGCGTCAGGATCCTGGCCGGTCACACGCATCACATTCATCAATAGACCCACGTCCTCCTCGGCCCTGCGTGTCTTCTTCCATTGCTTCTTCTTATCACTTTTATTTTCATTATCCTGTTCTGTAACGTTGTCAGTGACAGCGTCCTCGACATTTTTATCCTGTGGGAGTGTGGAGGACAACACGGCCTCCTCCACACACTCCTCGGCGGCGTCTTCTCGGGCGTTACCAAATACATCCTTGTTCAATTCTTCATTCTCTTCAGTTTGTATTTGGTTTTCTGTTTTTTCTACTTTGCGTTCATCTTCCAGACGTGTTTCCAAAAGCACTTTTACTTGTTCTTTTATTATTGATTGTACAATTACTGTTACCTCTTTATCATGTTTGTTTGTGTCTTCCTCTCGTTGAAGTGGCCCTTCTTGTTTCACCTCCACATTGGTAACAGCCTTTTCAGCCTGGCTGAGCTCATCTTCGGTGGTCTCGCGCACACTTGGGATGAGTTCACCTTGACTCGTCTGTGCCGGCAGACGGAATGTCGCCCCGGTGGACTTATTTACAAACGTTACCCATTCCTCATCTTCGCTCGTCCAGGCACCGGGTCCCCACCATCTTGCCTCCTTCTCTGCCTGCGTGTGTGCCGGCAGACTGCATGTCGCCCCGGTGAGCTTATTAACAAACGTTACCCATTCTCCATCTAATGCCGGGATACACACACTTGCCTCTTCATCATTTTCAGTCACCAGTCCTACATCTGCAGCAAAAGGCATGGCTTCTGCTGCAGAAGTTGTCTCTGTTTCAACAGGAGCTGTATCCGCCGTGACAGGAAGCTCCTCCTGTAGTTCCTGTACCTGTTCCGCCTCTTGTTCTGCCTCTTTGTCTTGTACGGAATAGGCAAAGTTGAAGGAGTCACCAGATGTCGTTACCTTGAAGATGGCTGGGGTGGAGCAGGAATTCAGGTGAGCTAAAAAGTCTCCCAGCTTGGCCTGCAGCACCACCTTCCCCTTGCGCTCCTTAGTCCACACCTTCAGCTTCAGAGGCAAGTCAGCCTTCAACTTACGCAGGCCTTCGATGTCCAGCATACGGCATGGCGTCACATTTTCCCACTTAGATGGGCTAATGAGCAGCCAGCCGTCCTGCTGGAATCCAAACGCGAAAACAATCCGTTTCTTGGTGAACCAAGGGAAACGTCGGTTTCGCTTCCTGACGCTCAGCTGCAGACGTGTTACTCCCAGCTGAGGCTCTGCAGCGTAAGCCGCGCAGCGCACCGGATGAACTTGATAGCACGGAAACATGATTGCTAATGACAGACTACAGAGTGAGGCCTCTATTTATACCCTCTGTCATAGCTCATCATGCCCGTAGGCCACGCCCCCCTCATTATTTATCCATCTTGATTGGTTGAAGTTACAGGCTATCACGGTGATTGGCTGTCACGTCCACCAATCAAAATGCATAAATAATGAGGGGGCGTGGCCTACGGGCATGGAGTTGGTAATGCCTACTTGAGTATCAACTCTAACCCGCGACAAGAACGGGTTAGAGTTAATACTCTACCTCCTATCTTTCTTTCTACCTCCTACCTCCCTTTCTACCTCCTACCTCCTACCTCCTACCTTCCTTTCTACCTCCTACCTCCTAACTCCTATCTCCTACCGCCTATCTCCTACTTCTTACCTCCCTTTCTACCTCCTACTTCCTTTTCTACCTCCTACATCCCTTTCTACCTCCTCTTTCTACCTCACATCTTTTTAAAAGTCAACTATATAACTGATTTGCCCCATCATCGTCATTTATAACATAGGTGGATTGTGTCCGTCAAGTGTGTGTGTGTGTGTGTGTGTGTGTGTGTGTGTGTGTGTGTGTGTGTGTGTGTGTGTGTGTGTGTGTGTGTGTGTGCGTGTGTGTGTGTCTCTCTCTCTCTCTCTCTCTCTCTCTCTCTCTCTCTCTCTCTCTCTCTCTCTCTCTCTCTCTCTCTCTCTCTCTCTCTTCTCTCTCTCTCTCTCTCTATCTATCTATCTATCTATCTATCTATCTCTCTGATAGATAGATAGATAGATATTAGATAGGAAAGGAAATAGATGTTATGTTTGTGTGTGTGTGTGTCTGTCTGTCTGTGTGTGTGTGTGTGTGTGTGTGTGTGTGTGTGTGTGTGTGTGTGTGTGTGTGTGTGTGTCATACTGCATAGATAATATATATATATATATATATATATATATATATATATATATATATATATATATATATATATATATATATATATATATATATATGGTTTCTTGGTGAACCAAGGGAAACGCCGGTATCGCTTCCTGAGTACTGTGATAGATGGTGATTTATGGTGATGATGATGATGATGATAATGGTGATGATGATGATGATGATGATGGTGATGATGATGATGATGATGAAGATGATGAGTTGTGGATGTTTCGCTATGTCGGTTGAGCATCACAACCAAATAGCTCTTTAAGTAGCAGTAATAGTAGAAGGACAAGTAGTAGTAGTAGTACGTAGTAGTATTAGTAGTAGTGGTAGCAGTAGAAGTAGTAGTACAAAGGAGAACAAAGAAAGAACAGACAGCAACAGTCCTACCAGACCTAACTACTATAATATCTACTTGATAGACTAAAGGACACTAAAGTGGAAGGCTCCTCCCCACCCATCCTTCTCTTCAGCCGAAGCTGGCCGGAAGAGGAAGCGATACCATATACAAATTATCATGAAATTTGTATGGGAAAGTAAGAAAAGTCGTAATCTACGGCTATTGCTACCGCTATACAAAAACAAAATAGAAATGGAAAAATGAATGAATAAATAAATGAATAAATAAAAAAATAAATAATTAAATAAAAATAAAGAAATAAACAACTTAAAGCAGAAATGAAATACTCGATTTGGTGAGCTGATGCTACGTGTTTGTCAAGTTTTTCCTTAAGACTCTAGAAAGAGGGGAAAAATTAGAGCACAGATTTGAAGGCAGAGAGAGAAATAAAGTAGAACGAATTAATTATATTCATTATCTAAACCTTTTTGTATTTATTTTCTGGGAAACTTTAATGATTATACTATAAGGTTAAGTTCATAGAATTTTTTATGTAGTTTATATATTTTATTATAATGAAAAAGCAATGTGACAGTGACAAAGTTTTGCTTCGTTGCAACACTACAAAATTTGTGTTTGACTTCAGTTTTCACAGTTTTCACAGTTAGTCACATTGATATATTTCCAATGTACAAAACATTTACAACTGATGGTGAGTACGAATATTAACAATGAAGTTTCCAAAATGTCTACTTTTCCTTCCTTATGCATGGTGAGGTGACGCAGGATGACAGGGGAGGCGTCGGGTGTTGAGGAATTATTGTGGTTATTGTGGGTGAGGCATCTCAATGTTGGTGGGTAGGATGGGTTGGACGGTGGATGGGTGAGCAGGCGGGATGGTGGGTGTTAAGGTGAGCGGGGCGGTTGGTGTTAGTATGGGCGGAACGGCGAGCGGTGAGCGCGGCCTGAAAATAGGTGTTAAGGATGGTAGTGGCACCTATCACCTGGCGGCGGGGACCTTTGAGTGCCACGGTGCAGGACTCGCGGTCCTTCTGAGGAGGCACCGTCACCGCCACGTCAGGGTACTCCCGCAGGAGTTTCTTAAGGGTGACGCCAGCAGGTCCCACCACGTGACACCGTTGCTGTGGTGTGACTGCCAGCTTGGCTTCGATCATCTCCCCCTCATACAACAAGGCCTTGAGGCGTGTCACGGTCCCAGCAACCTGCCGGGGAGGGCCACGTACTCTCACAGTGTCCGTCACTGCGTCCAGCGGCGGCGGTACCGTCACACGTACTCCCACAAACTCCTGCTGCACCTGCTTAAGTATGGCGCCGCGTGGTCCCACAATGCAGCGCCGCATGTGAGGTGCCACTGGTACTACAATGTCCACAACCTCCTGCTTCCAAGAATCTCGAACACTATTTAGCGGTACCTTCTGGGCACGCCGAATGTTCCTGCGTGGAGCAGGTGTGGTCTTGTTTGGCGCAGCAGGCTTGACCTGCACTTCTACATTCACAGGGTGCAGTGATTTTTCCTTAGGTGGAGGTGGCATGGCATTGTCCTTCACCTCATTCACAGGTACCAATGCCCTCCGTTTGTTTGTCCGCTTGTTCCTGCTACAGGCCACGGTCCAAGTCTCCGTCGAGGCGTCAGGATCCTGGCCGGTCACACGCATCACATTCATCAATAGACCCACGTCCTCCTCGGCCCTGCGTGTCTTCTTCCATTGCTTCTTCTTATCACTTTTATTTTCATTATCCTGTTCTGTAACGTTGTCAGTGACAGCGTCCTCGACATTTTTATCCTGTGGGAGTGTGGAGGACAACACGGCCTCCTCCACACACTCCTCGGCGGCGTCTTCTCGGGCGTTACCAAATACATCCTTGTTCAATTCTTCATTCTCTTCAGTTTGTATTTGGTTTTCTGTTTTTTCTACTTTGCGTTCATCTTCCAGACGTGTTTCCAAAAGCACTTTTACTTGTTCTTTTATTATTGATTGTACAATTACTGTTACCTCTTTATCATGTTTGTTTGTGTCTTCCTCTCGTTGAAGTGGCCCTTCTTGTTTCACCTCCACATTGGTAACAGCCTTTTCAGCCTGGCTGAGCTCATCTTCGGTGGTCTCGCGCACACTTGGGATGAGTTCACCTTGACTCGTCTGTGCCGGCAGACGGAATGTCGCCCCGGTGGACTTATTTACAAACGTTACCCATTCCTCATCTTCGCTCGTCCAGGCACCGGGTCCCCACCATCTTGCCTCCTTCTCTGCCTGCGTGTGTGCCGGCAGACTGCATGTCGCCCCGGTGAGCTTATTAACAAACGTTACCCATTCTCCATCTAATGCCGGGGTACACACACTTGCCTCTTCATCATTTTCAGTCACCAGTCCTACATCTGCAGCAAAAGGCATGGCTTCTGCTGCAGAAGTTGTCTCTGTTTCAACAGGAGCTGTATCCGCCGTGACAGGAAGCTCCTCCTGTAGTTCCTGTACCTGTTCCGCCTCTTGTTCTGCCTCTTTGTCTTGTACGGAATAGGCAAAGTTGAAGGAGTCACCAGATGTCGTTACCTTGAAGATGGCTGGGGTGGAGCAGGAATTCAGGTGAGCTAAAAAGTCTCCCAGCTTGGCCTGCAGCACCACCTTCCCCTTGCGCTCCTTAGTCCACACCTTCAGCTTCAGAGGCAAGTCAGCCTTCAACTTACGCAGGCCTTCGATGTCCAGCATACGGCATGGCGTCACATTTTCCCACTTAGATGGGCTAATGAGCAGCCAGCCGTCCTGCTGGAATCCAAACGCGAAAACAATCCGTTTCTTGGTGAACCAAGGGAAACGTCGGTTTCGCTTCCTGACGCTCAGCTGCAGACGTGTTACTCCCAGCTGAGGCTCTGCAGCGTAAGCCGCGCAGCGCACCGGATGAACTTGATAGCACGGAAACATGATTGCTAATGACAGACTACAGAGTGAGGCCTCTATTTATACCCTCTGTCATAGCTCATCATGCCCGTAGGCCACGCCCCCCTCATTATTTATCCATCTTGATTGGTTGAAGTTACAGGCTATCACGGTGATTGGCTGTCACGTCCACCAATCAAAATGCATAAATAATGAGGGGGCGTGGCCTACGGGCATGGAGTTGGTAATGCCTACTTGAGTATCAACTCTAACCCGCGACAAGAACGGGTTAGAGTTAATACTCTACCTCCTATCTTTCTTTCTACCTCCTACCTCCCTTTCTACCTCCTACCTCCTACCTCCTACCTTCCTTTCTACCTCCTACCTCCTAACTCCTATCTCCTACCGCCTATCTCCTACTTCTTACCTCCCTTTCTACCTCCTACTTCCTTTTCTACCTCCTACATCCCTTTCTACCTCCTCTTTCTACCTCACATCTTTTTAAAAGTCAACTATATAACTGATTTGCCCCATCATCGTCATTTATAACATAGGTGGATTGTGTCCGTCAAGTGTGTGTGTGTGTGTGTGTGTGTGTGTGTGTGTGTGTGTGTGTGTGTGTGTGTGTGTGTGTGTGTGTGTGTGTGTGTGTGTGTGTGCGTGTGTGTGTGTCTCTCTCTCTCTCTCTCTCTCTCTCTCTCTCTCTCTCTCTCTCTCTCTCTCTCTCTCTCTCTCTCTCTCTCTCTTTCTCTCTCTCTCTCTCTCTATCTATCTATCTATCTATCTATCTATCTCTCTGATAGATAGATAGATAGATATTAGATAGGAAAGGAAATAGATGTTATGTTTGTGTGTGTGTGTGTCTGTCTGTCTGTGTGTGTGTGTGTGTGTGTGTGTGTGTGTGTGTGTGTGTGTGTGTGTGTCATACTGCATAGATAATATATATATATATATATATATATATATATATATATATATATATATATATATATATATATATATATATATATATATATATATATATATATGGTTTCTTGGTGAACCAAGGGAAACGCCGGTATCGCTTCCTGAGTACTGTGATGGATGGTGATTTATGGTGATGATGATGATGATGATGATGGTGATGATGATGATGATGATGATGGTGATGATGATGATGATGATGAAGATGATGAGTTGTGGATGTTTCGCTATGTCGGTTGAGCATCACAACCAAATAGCTCTTTAAGTAGCAGTAATAGTAGAAGGACAAGTAGTAGTAGTAGTACGTAGTAGTATTAGTAGTAGTGGTAGCAGTAGAAGTAGTAGTACAAAGGAGAACAAAGAAAGAACAGACAGCAACAGTCCTACCAGACCTAACTACTATAATATCTACTTGATAGACTAAAGGACACTAAAGTGGAAGGCTCCTCCCCACCCATCCTTCTCTTCAGCCGAAGCTGGCCGGAAGAGGAAGCGATACCATATACAAATTATCATGAAATTTGTATGGGAAAGTAAGAAAAGTCGTAATCTACGGCTATTGCTACCGCTATACAAAAACAAAATAGAAATGGAAAAATGAATGAATAAATAAATGAATAAATAAAAAAATAAATAATTAAATAAAAATAAAGAAATAAACAACTTAAAGCAGAAATGAAATACTCGATTTGGTGAGCTGATGCTACGTGTTTGTCAAGTTTTTCCTTAAGACTCTAGAAAGAGGGGAAAAATTAGAGCACAGATTTGAAGGCAGAGAGAGAAATAAAGTAGAACGAATTAATTATATTCATTATCTAAACCTTTTTGTATTTATTTTCTGGGAAACTTTAATGATTATACTATAAGGTTAAGTTCATAGAATTTTTTATGTAGTTTATATATTTTATTATAATGAAAAAGCAATGTGACAGTGACAAAGTTTTGCTTCGTTGCAACACTACAAAATTTGTGTTTGACTTCAGTTTTCACAGTTTTCACAGTTAGTCACATTGATATATTTCCAATGTACAAAACATTTACAACTGATGGTGAGTACGAATATTAACAATGAAGTTTCCAAAATGTCTACTTTTCCTTCCTTATGCATGGTGAGGTGACGCAGGATGACAGGGGAGGCGTCGGGTGTTGAGGAATTATTGTGGTTATTGTGGGTGAGGCATCTCAATGTTGGTGGGTAGGATGGGTTGGACGGTGGATGGGTGAGCAGGCGGGATGGTGGGTGTTAAGGTGAGCGGGGCGGTTGGTGTTAGTATGGGCGGAACGGCGAGCGGTGAGCGCGGCCTGAAAATAGGTGTTAAGGATGGTAGTGGCACCTATCACCTGGCGGCGGGGACCTTTGAGTGCCACGGTGCAGGACTCGCGGTCCTTCTGAGGAGGCACCGTCACCGCCACGTCAGGGTACTCCCGCAGGAGTTTCTTAAGGGTGACGCCAGCAGGTCCCACCACGTGACACCGTTGCTGTGGTGTGACTGCCAGCTTGGCTTCGATCATCTCCCCCTCATACAACAAGGCCTTGAGGCGTGTCACGGTCCCAGCAACCTGCCGGGGAGGGCCACGTACTCTCACAGTGTCCGTCACTGCGTCCAGCGGCGGCGGTACCGTCACACGTACTCCCACAAACTCCTGCTGCACCTGCTTAAGTATGGCGCCGCGTGGTCCCACAATGCAGCGCCGCATGTGAGGTGCCACTGGTACTACAATGTCCACAACCTCCTGCTTCCAAGAATCTCGAACACTATTTAGCGGTACCTTCTGGGCACGCCGAATGTTCCTGCGTGGAGCAGGTGTGGTCTTGTTTGGCGCAGCAGGCTTGACCTGCACTTCTACATTCACAGGGTGCAGTGATTTTTCCTTAGGTGGAGGTGGCATGGCATTGTCCTTCACCTCATTCACAGGTACCAATGCCCTCCGTTTGTTTGTCCGCTTGTTCCTGCTACAGGCCACGGTCCAAGTCTCCGTCGAGGCGTCAGGATCCTGGCCGGTCACACGCATCACATTCATCAATAGACCCACGTCCTCCTCGGCCCTGCGTGTCTTCTTCCATTGCTTCTTCTTATCACTTTTATTTTCATTATCCTGTTCTGTAACGTTGTCAGTGACAGCGTCCTCGACATTTTTATCCTGTGGGAGTGTGGAGGACAACACGGCCTCCTCCACACACTCCTCGGCGGCGTCTTCTCGGGCGTTACCAAATACATCCTTGTTCAATTCTTCATTCTCTTCAGTTTGTATTTGGTTTTCTGTTTTTTCTACTTTGCGTTCATCTTCCAGACGTGTTTCCAAAAGCACTTTTACTTGTTCTTTTATTATTGATTGTACAATTACTGTTACCTCTTTATCATGTTTGTTTGTGTCTTCCTCTCGTTGAAGTGGCCCTTCTTGTTTCACCTCCACATTGGTAACAGCCTTTTCAGCCTGGCTGAGCTCATCTTCGGTGGTCTCGCGCACACTTGGGATGAGTTCACCTTGACTCGTCTGTGCCGGCAGACGGAATGTCGCCCCGGTGGACTTATTTACAAACGTTACCCATTCCTCATCTTCGCTCGTCCAGGCACCGGGTCCCCACCATCTTGCCTCCTTCTCTGCCTGCGTGTGTGCCGGCAGACTGCATGTCGCCCCGGTGAGCTTATTAACAAACGTTACCCATTCTCCATCTAATGCCGGGGTACACACACTTGCCTCTTCATCATTTTCAGTCACCAGTCCTACATCTGCAGCAAAAGGCATGGCTTCTGCTGCAGAAGTTGTCTCTGTTTCAACAGGAGCTGTATCCGCCGTGACAGGAAGCTCCTCCTGTAGTTCCTGTACCTGTTCCGCCTCTTGTTCTGCCTCTTTGTCTTGTACGGAATAGGCAAAGTTGAAGGAGTCACCAGATGTCGTTACCTTGAAGATGGCTGGGGTGGAGCAGGAATTCAGGTGAGCTAAAAAGTCTCCCAGCTTGGCCTGCAGCACCACCTTCCCCTTGCGCTCCTTAGTCCACACCTTCAGCTTCAGAGGCAAGTCAGCCTTCAACTTACGCAGGCCTTCGATGTCCAGCATACGGCATGGCGTCACATTTTCCCACTTAGATGGGCTAATGAGCAGCCAGCCGTCCTGCTGGAATCCAAACGCGAAAACAATCCGTTTCTTGGTGAACCAAGGGAAACGTCGGTTTCGCTTCCTGACGCTCAGCTGCAGACGTGTTACTCCCAGCTGAGGCTCTGCAGCGTAAGCCGCGCAGCGCACCGGATGAACTTGATAGCACGGAAACATGATTGCTAATGACAGACTACAGAGTGAGGCCTCTATTTATACCCTCTGTCATAGCTCATCATGCCCGTAGGCCACGCCCCCCTCATTATTTATCCATCTTGATTGGTTGAAGTTACAGGCTATCACGGTGATTGGCTGTCACGTCCACCAATCAAAATGCATAAATAATGAGGGGGCGTGGCCTACGGGCATGGAGTTGGTAATGCCTACTTGAGTATCAACTCTAACCCGCGACAAGAACGGGTTAGAGTTAATACTCTACCTCCTATCTTTCTTTCTACCTCCTACCTCCCTTTCTACCTCCTACCTCCTACCTCCTACCTTCCTTTCTACCTCCTACCTCCTAACTCCTATCTCCTACCGCCTATCTCCTACTTCTTACCTCCCTTTCTACCTCCTACTTCCTTTTCTACCTCCTACATCCCTTTCTACCTCCTCTTTCTACCTCACATCTTTTTAAAAGTCAACTATATAACTGATTTGCCCCATCATCGTCATTTATAACATAGGTGGATTGTGTCCGTCAAGTGTGTGTGTGTGTGTGTGTGTGTGTGTGTGTGTGTGTGTGTGTGTGTGTGTGTGTGTGTGTGTGTGTGTGTCTCTCTCTCTCTCTCTCTCTCTCTCTCTCTCTCTCTCTCTCTCTCTCTCTTTCTCTCTCTCTCTCTCTCTCTCTCTCTCTCTCTCTCTCTCTCTCTCTCTCTCTCTCTCTCTCTCTCTCTCTCTCTCTTTCTCTCTCTCTCTCTCTCTCTTTCTCTCTCTCTCTCTATCTATCTATCTATCTATCTATCTATCTATCTATCTATCTATCTCTCTCTCTGATAGATAGATAGATAGATATTAGATAGGAAAGGAAATAGATGTTATGTTTGTGTGTGTGTGTGTCTGTCTGTCTGTGTGTGTGTGTGTGTGTGTGTGTGTGTGTGTGTGTGTGTGTGTGTGTGTGTGTGTGTGTCATACTGCATAGATAATATATATATATATATATATATATATATATATATATATATATATATATATATATATATATATATATATATATATGGTTTCTTGGTGAACCAAGGGAAACGCCGGTATCGCTTCCTGAGTACTGTGATGGATGGTGATTTATGGTGATGATGATGATGATGATGATGGTGATGATGATGATGATGATGATGGTGATGATGATGATGATGATGAAGATGATGAGTTGTGGATGTTTCGCTATGTCGGTTGAGCATCACAACCAAATAGCTCTTTAAAGTAGCAGTAATAGTAGAAGGACAAGTAGTAGTAGTAGTACGTAGTAGTATTAGTAGTAGTGGTAGCAGTAGAAGTAGTAGTACAAAGGAGAACAAAGAAAGAACAGACAGCAACAGTCCTACCAGACCTAACTACTATATATCTACTTGATAGACTAAAGACACTAAAGTGGAAGGCTCCTCCCCACCCATCCTTCTCTTCAGCCGAAGCTGGCCGGAAGAGGAAGCGATACCATATACAAATTATCATGAAATTTGTATGGGAAAGTAAGAAAAGTCGTAATCTACGGCTATTGCTACCGCTATACAAAAACAAAATAGAAATGGAAAAATGAATGAATAAATAAATGAATAAATAAAAAAATAAATAATTAAATAAAAATAAAGAAATAAACAACTTAAAGCAGAAATGAAATACTCGATTTGGTGAGCTGATGCTACTTGTTGTCAAGTTTTCCTTAAGACTCTAGAAAGAGGAGAAAAATTAGAGCACAGATTTGAAGGCAGAGAGAGAAATAAAGTAGAACGAATTAATTATATTCATTATCTAAACCTTTTTGTATTTATTTTCTGGAAACTTTAATGATTATACTATAAGGTTAAGTTCATAGAATTTTTTATGTAGTTTATATATTTTATTATAATGAAAAAGCAATGTGACAGTGACAAAGTTTTGCTTCGTTGCAACACTACAAAATTTGTGTTTGACTTCAGTTTTCACAGTTTTCCACAGTAGTCACATTGATATATTTCCAATGTACAAAACATTTACAACTGATGGTGAGTACGAATATTAACAATGAAGTTTCCAAAATGTCTACTTTTCCTTCCTTATGCATGGTGAGGTGACGCAGGATGACAGGGGAGGCGTCGGGTGTTGAGGAATTATTGTGGTTATTGTGGGTGAGGCATCTCAATGTTGGTGGGTAGGATGGGTTGGACGGTGGATGGGTGAGCAGGCGGGATGGTGGGTGTTAAGGTGAGCGGGGCGGTTGGTGGTTAGGTATGGGCGGAACGGCGAGCGGTGAGCGCGGCCTGAAAATAGGTGTTAAGGATGGTAGTGGCACCTATCACCTGGCGGCGGGGACCTTTGAGTGCCACGGTGCAGGACTCGCGGTCCTTCTGAGGAGGCACCGTCACCGCCACGTCAGGGTACTCCCGCAGGAGTTTCTTAAGGGTGACGCCAGCAGGTCCCACCACGTGACACCGTTGCTGTGGTGTGACTGCCAGCTTGGCTTCGATCATCTCCCCCTCATTACAACAAGGCCTTGAGGCGTGTCACGGTCCCAGCACCTGCCGGGGGAGGGCCACGTACTCTCACAGTGTCCGTCACTGCGTCCAGCGGCGGCGGTACCGTCACACGTACTCCCACAAACTCCTGCTGCACCTGCTTAAGTATGGCGCCGCGTGGTCCCACAATGCAGCGCCGCATGTGAGGTGCCACTGGTACTACAATGTCCACAACCTCCTGCTTCCAAGAATCTCGAACACTATTTAGCGGTACCTTCTGGGCACGCCGAATGGTTCCTGCGTGGAGCAGGTGTGGTCTTGTTTGGCGCAGCAGGCTTGACCTGCACTTCTACATTCACAGGGTGCAGTGATTTTTCCTTAGGTGGAGGTGGCATGGCATTGTCCTTCACCTCATTCACAGGTACCAATGCCCTCCGTTTGTTTTGTCCGCTTGTTCCTGCTACAGGCCACGGTCCAAGTCTCCGTCGAGGCGTCAGGATCCTGCCGGTCACACGCATCACATTCATCAATAGACCCACGTCCTCCTCGGCCCCTGCGTGTCTCTTCCATTGCTTCTTCTTATCACTTTTATTTTCATTATCCTGTTCTGTAACGTTGTCAGTGACAGCGTCCTCGACATTTTTATCCTGTGGGAGTGTGGAGGACAACACGGCCTCCTCCACACACTCCTCGGCGGCGTCTTCTCGGGCGTTACCAAA
>JAXIVD010005522.1:25000-28646 GCA_036785275.1 Cancer borealis
TCTGCCTCTTTGTCTTGTTACGGAATAGGCAAAGTTGAAGGAGTCACCAGATGTCGTTACCTTGAAGATGGCTGGGGTGGAGCAGGAATTCAGGTGAGCTAAAAAGTCTCCCAGCTTGGCCTGCAGCACCACCCTCCTCCCTTGCGCTCCTTAGTCCACACCTTCAAGCTTCAGAGGCAAGACAGCCTTCAACCTTACGCAGGCCTTCGATGTCCAGCATACGGCATGCGTCACATTTCTCCACTTAGATGGGCTAATGAGCAGCCAGCCGTCCCTGCTGGAATCCCAAACGCGAAAACAATCCGTTTCTTGGTGAACCAAGGGAAACGTCGGTTTCGCCTTCCTGACGCTCAGCTGCAGACGTGATACTCCCAGCTGAGGCTCTGCAGCGTAGCCGCGCAGCGCACCGGATGAACTTGATAGCACGGAAACATGATTGCTAATGACAGACTACAGAGTGAGGCCCTCTATTCTATACCCTCTGTCATAGCTCATCATGCCGTAGGCCACGCCCCCCTCATTATTTATCCATCTGATTGGTTGAAGTTACAGGCTATCACGGTGTATTGGCTGTCCAACGTCCACCAATCAAAATGCTAAATAATGAGGGGGCGTGGCCTACGGGCATGGTGAAGTTGGTAATGCCTACTTGAGTATCAACTCTAACCCGCGACAAGAACGGGTTAGAGTTAATGACTCTACCTCCTATCTTTCTTTCTACCTCCTACCTCCTTTCTACCTCCTACCTCCTACCTCCTACCTTCCTTTCTACCTCCTACATCCTAACTCCTATCTCCTACCGCCTATCTCCTACTTCTTACCTCCCTTTCTTACCTCCTACTTCCTTTTCTACCTCCTACATCCCTTTCTACCTCCTCTTTCTACCTACATCTTTTTAAAATGTCAACTATATAACTGGGATTTGCCCCCATCATCGTCATTTATAACATAGGTGGATTGTGTCCGTCAAGGTGTGTTGTGAGTGTGTGGTGTGTGTGTGTGTGTGTGAAGTGTCTGTGGTGGTGTGTGTGTGGTGAACTGTGTGTGTGTGTGTTGTGTGGTGTGTGCGTGTGTGTGTGTCTCTCTCTCTCCTCTCTCCTCTCCTCTCTCTCTCTCTCTCTTCTCTCTCCTCTCTCCTTCTCTCTCTCTCTCACATCTCCTCTCTCTCTCTCTCTCTCTTTCTCTCTCTCTCTCTCTATCTATCTATCTATCTATCTATCTATCTCTCTGATAGATAGATAGATAGATATTAGATAGGAAAGGAAATAGATGTTATGTTATGTGTGTGTGTGTGTCTGTCTGTCTGTGTGTGTGTGTGTGTGTGTGTGTGTGTGTGTGTGTGTGTGTGTGTGTGTGTGTGTGTCATACTGCATAGATAATATATATATATATATATATATATAATATATATATATATAATATATAATATATATATATATATATAATATATATATATATATATATATGGTTTCTTGGTGAACCAAGGGAAACGCCGGTATCGCTTCCTGAGTACTGTGATGGATGGTGATTTATGGTGATGATGATGATGATGATGATGGTGATGATGATGATGATGATGATGGTGATGATGATGATATGATGAGATGATGAGTTGTGGGATGTTTCGCTATGTCGGTTGAGCATCACAACCAAATAGCTCTTTAAGTAGCAGTAATAGTAGAAGGACAAGTAGTAGTAGTAGTACGTAGTAGTATTAGTAGTAGTGGTAGCAGTAGAAGTAGTAGTACAAGGAGAACAAAGAAAGAACCAGACAGCAACAGTCCTACCAGACCTAACTACTACTTAATATCTACTTGATAGACTAAAGGACACTAAAGTGGAAGGCTCCTCCCCACCCATCCTTCTCTTCAGCCGAAGCTGGCCGAAGAGGAAGCGATACACATATAACAAATTTCATGAAATTTGTAATGGGAAAGTAAGAAAAGTCGTAATCTACGGCTATTGCTACCGCTATACAAAAACAAATAGAATGGAAAAATGAATGAATAAATAAATGAATAAATAAAAAATAAATAATTAAATAAAAATAAAGAAATAAACAACTTAAAGCAGAAATGAAATACTCGATTTGGTGAGCTGATGCTACGTGTTTGTCAAGTTTTTCTTAAGACTCTAGAAAGAGGGGAAAAATTAGAGCACAGATTTGAAGGCAGAAGAGAGAAATAAAGTAGAACGAATTAATAATATTCATATCTAAACCTTTTTGTATTTATTTTCTGGGAAACTTTAATGATTATACTATAGGTTAAGTTCATAGTAATTTTTTATGTAGATTTATATATTTTATTATAATGAAAAAGCAAGTGACAGTGACAAGTTTTGCTTCGTTGCAACCTACAAAATTTGTGTTTGACTTCAGTTTTCACAGTTTTCACAGTTTAGTCACATTGAAATATTTCCAATGTACAAAACATTTACAACTGATGGTGAGTACGAATATTAACAATGAAGTTTCCAAAATGTCTACTTTTCCTTCCCTTATGCATGGTGAGGTGACGCAGGATGACAGGGGAGGCGTCGGGTGTTGAGGAATTATTGTGGTTATTGTGGGTGAGGCATCACATGTTGGTGGGTAGGATGGGTTGACGGTGGATGGTGAGCAGGCGGGATGGTGGGTGTTAAGGTGAGCGGGCGGTTCGGTGTTAGTATGGCGGAACGGCGAGCGGTGAGCGCGGCCTGAAAAATAGGTGTTAAGGATGGTAGTGGCACCTATCACCTGGCGGCGGGACCTTTGAGTGCACGGTGCAGGACTCGCGGTCCTTCTGAGGAGGCACCGTCACCGCCACGTCAGGGTACTCCCGCAGGAGTTTTCTTAAGGGTGACGCCAGCAGGTCCCACCACGTGACAACACCGTTGCTGTGGTGTGACTGCCAGCTTGGCTTCGATCATCTCCCCTCATCAACAAGCCTTGAGGCGTGTCACGGTCCAGCAACCTGCCGGGGAGGGCCACGTACTCTCACAGAGTCCGTCACTGCGTCCAGCGGCGGCGGATACCGTCACACGTACTCCCACAAACTACTGCTGCACCTGCTTAAGTATGGCGCCGCGTGGTCCCCACAATGCAGCGCCGCATGTGAGGTGCCACTGGTACTACAATGTCCACAACCTCCTGCTTCCAAGAATCTCGAACACTATTTAGCGGTACCTTCTGGGCACGCCGAATGTTCCCTGCGTGGAGCAGGTGTGGTCTTGTTTGGCGCAGCAGGCTTGACCTGCACTTCTACATTCACAGGGTGCAGTGATTTTTCCTTAGGTGGAGGTGGCATGGCATTGTCCTTCACCTCATTCACAGGTACAATGCCCTCCGTTTGTTTGTCGCTTGTTCCTGCTACACGGCCACGGTCCAAGTCTCCGTCGAGGCGTCAGGATCCTGGCGGTCACACGCCTCACATTCATCAATAGACCCACGTCCTCCTCGGCCCTGCGTGTCTTCTTCCATTGCTTCTTCTTATCCACTTTTATTTTCATTATCCTGTTCTGTAACGTTGTCAGTGACAGCGTCCCTCGACATTTTATCCTGTGGGAGTGTGGAGGACAACCCACGGCCTCTCCACACCACTCCTCGGCGGCGTCTTCTCGGGCGTTAGCAAATACATCCTTGTTCAATTCTTCATTCTCTTCAGTT
>JAXIVD010005523.1:0-28645 GCA_036785275.1 Cancer borealis
GTAGCCTAAATAAATACTATAGCTTAATTCTTAAATAAATAAACCCCTTATTATTTGTCTAAGAACTCCTTAAACAACCTTATTTTATAATAGTCTCTTCTCTTTAAACTAAACTTTACAAAACTTAAAGATATTTACACCTTATTTAAACCTTTAAAAATTCGGTTTAGGTCGAACACAACTACCCTTAACCCGTATGTAAGAGTCCTTAATCATTAAAAAATAACCCTCTCTTAAATTATTTTAACTTTTAAAACCCTAATTTTCAAAGGGCCTATATAATTTTATTAAATATTACTTTTTGTAACTTTAAAAAGATAACAAACCCTTTAAAATAAACTTAAAACTAAATTATTAAACTACCTAACTACAAGAATTCCCTTAAAAAATTTAACCGAATTTAGATAATCCCCTTTAATAAAACTACCTTTTAATTTATTTTTAATTAACTAAAATTTTTAAAATCCTTAAAAACACAACAATTTAATTTTAAACCTATGAGAAAATCCTCCAACTTTCTTTTTAATAGTAATAACTCTTTTTTAATTTAACCGCCTGTATAAACCCTAACCTTTTTAAACAATTAACAAACCCTTAAACCACACAACCCCTTAAACTTTTTAAAAAAGTAGGACTCCCGCCCCCTTCTTAAATACCTTTAATTTACCTTTATAACCACATTCACCCTCAATTTAAACCCTAATATTTAACTAACCTAAACTGCTAACCCTTAACCTTAAAAATTACCTTAACCCCCTAACTTAACCCCCTTAAATTTCTTACAAAAATTATTTAAAAATTAAACTTAAACCCAACCTCTTTTTCTTCTTTTTATAATCTTCTCTTAATAAATACTACTCCTTACTTTTCAAGTCATCCTCCCTGGCCCTATAACTATCTTTAAAAATTTTTGTAGTCAGCTAACTCCCTGTCCTATTAAATTTTATAAAATTAAATTCATTAAGATAAAATTAACTCAAGTTTTATTTTAAGAATTAATTATATAAAGATGACCCACTACTAGATATCTATATAATCCTCTGAATTTAATAAAAATTATAATTTAGTTTAAAATAAATAATTGTCTTCACTTTATCTAAATAGCTCCTTAGTGACCTAAACTATCTAATAACCCTTTTATAGTTTTTCTTTAAATTGAAATTTTACAAGGTGGAAAATTTAAAGATATTTGTTTCTCTTCTTTTAAATACTATACGGCTCGCCAGTCTAATTAAATACAATTTATTTCTCATTAAGAAATAATTCCCAGCTATAAAATAAAAGTTCCCGCTATTTAAAAACAAATCTCCTTTCTATATTATTTTTATTTAAATTTATTATATATATACAAATTTATTAGCCCCCGTTTTTTCTTTCTATAAAGAAAAAAAATAATTATAATCCTCAAAATAGATTTATAAGAGAAGTTTATTCACTACCTAAATACAAGAGCTTTTGCTTAATAAATTTTAAGAAATTTTAAAGAATTCTATTAACCTCTCTCTCTTAAACCTGTTTTTAATCTACTTTTTAATTAGCTAAATTTTTAAATGAGCTAAAAAAAGAACATAAAAGTAAAGATAACCTTCTCCTCTTACTTTCACCTATAAAAATAAATTTTACCTTGATTTTAACTCCTCAAACTTAAACTAACTTTCTAACCCTTTAAATCAGAGCTTCAATTTAAACTACCTTTCCCCACTCTTCAGTTTCTTTAAAACCGACTACCCAAACTCTACACCCTTACTTCACTAATATAAAAATCCAACCGCCGGTCTTTAAACCGATTAATATAAATCTTATAAAACTTTTATTCCAAACCTAGAAACCTAAAGGCCTTTCTTTAGAAAGACCTTTAACCCATCTTAATAATAAACTACCTTAAAACCTAAGCTCCTTTAACTTCAAACCCTTCACCAACTCTCGTCTAATTCCCTTAAAGATTAAAAAATTAATTTTAAAGTCTCCCTAACCTTACAAAACTTAACTTCTATCTAAGCCTTGAAAAATCATTAAAATCTAGCTAACCTTAACACGTTTCCTTTTCTTAATAACACCTTTAAACCCTAATCTCTACTTTACTCTTAATTAATTACTTCTAACCTCTCTGCAACCCCTTTAAAATTTTAACCTATAATTACCTTGAAACCTGTTTCATTAAATTTTATATAAAACCAGAAATTAACTTCAAGTTTTATTTAAGAATTTATTATATAATAACCTTATTACTAATGTCTTATTAAACCTTTTAATCCTTAATAAAAATTACAACTTTTAAACTTAAAAAATATCTCTTCTCTTTGTTTATAAAAACTCATTAATAACAACCTTGTTTTCTAACAGCCCTTAACTCTCTCTTTTACCTAACCTTTACAAAATAGAAAATTTAAAGATACTCGCCCCTGTTAAAAATCTCATACAAACTAATCCCCTGAAACGCAACTCCTATTCCTTAAAAAATAACCTATAGCTCTCCTCTCTTCTATTAAGAGTACCAAAAAACCAAGGATTATTCCTCCTCCCCCTATAAAATAAAGAATCCAATTATCTAAAGATCTTTTAACCTCTTTTTTTAAAATTGCTCTACTTCCAAATCCCATATAAATTTAATAAACCTCTCTTTTTCCTTAAAATAACCCTAAAATAAATTTAATAAAATTATCATTACCCCTAGGTTACAATAACCCTTTAAAAATTTTTAAAATCACACCTTAAATCTAAAATAAACCCTAAAAGAAAGATATTCCCTAAAAAATTTAACTGGTTAACTCCCGGCTTATTAGACCTTATAATATTAAATTTATAGGTCAAAAATTAATTCAAATTTTATTTTAAAGGTATAGCAAAGACCTACTACTAAATATCTATAAATCCTCTCAAATTAATAAAAATTACAGCTTAATTTTAAAAGTTTATACATAGTGTATAACCTTTAATACACCTGTAGCCTAAATAAAAACTATAGCTTAATTCTTAAAATAAACCCCTTGTTACTTATCTAACTCCCTGCCCCCTTCAAGTTTATAAAATTAAATTCATTAAGATAAGGTTAACTCAAGTTTTATTTTAAGAGTTAATTTTATAAAGATGACCCACTACTAAATGTCTATATAATCCTCTAAATTTAATAAAAATTATAATTTAATTTTAAATAATTGTCTTCACGTTATCTAAGTAGCCTCTTAGTGTGACCTAAATTATCTAATAACCCTTTTAATTTTTTCTTTAAATTAAAATTTTACAAAATAGAAAATTTAAAGATATTTGTTTTTCTACTTTTTAATACCACACGGCTCGCCAGTCTATTTAATACAATTTATTTCTCATTAAAAAGTAACTCCCGTGGGTTTCTTTCTCTCTTCCTACTGGAAGCTCAGGAGACCCACGGGAATTATTTCTGCTACTCCCAACTATAAAATAAAAGTTCCCACTATTTAAAAACAAATCTCCTTTTCTATATTATTTCTATTTAAATTTATTATTTTAAATAAATGTGTATATATAAATTTATTAAGCCCCGTTTTTTCTCTTTATAAAGGAAAAATAATTACGGGCCTCAAAGTAGGTTTATAAAAGAAATTTATCCATTACCTAGATACAAGAGCTTTTACTTAATAAATTTTAAGAGATTTTAAAGAATTCTATTAACCTCTCTCTTAAAACTATTTTTTTAATTTACTTTTTAATTAACTAAATTTTAAAATAAACTAAAAAAAGAACATTAAAAGTAAAGATAACCTGCAACCTCTCCTCTTACTTTGACCTATAAGAATAAATTTTACCTTGATTTTAACTCCTCATTTAAACTTAACTTTCTACCCTTTAAATCAGAGATCTAATTTAAACTACCTTTCCCCACTCTTCAGTTTCTTTAAAACCCTCTACCCAAACTCTACACCCTCGTTTCACTAATATAAAATTCAACCACCAGTCTTAAAAACCGATTAATAAACCTTATAAAACTTTTATTTCAAACCTAGAAACCTAAAGGCCTTTCTTTAGAAAGCCCTTTAACTCACCTTAATAACAAACTACCTTAAAACCTAAACCCCTTTAACTTTAACCCTTCACCAATCTCGTCTAATTCCCTTAAAGATTAAAAAATTAATTTTAAAGTCTTCCTAACCTTACAAAACTTAACTTCTACCTAAGCTTTGAAAACCATTAAAATCTAGCTGACCTTAACGCGTTTCCTTTTCTTAATAATACCTTTAAACCTTAATCTCTACTTTACTCTTAATTAATTACTTCTAACCTCTCTGCAACCCCTTTAGAATTTTAACCTATTAAAATTACCTTGAAACCTGTTACATTAAATCTTGTATAAGACCAGAAATTAACTTCAAGTTTTATTTAAGAATTTATTATATAATAACCTATTACTAACACGCCTTATAAACCTTTTAATCTTAATAAAAATTACAACTTTTAAACTTAAAAAATCTCTCTTCTCTTTATTTATAAAAACTCATAAATAATAACCTTGTTTTCTAACAACCCTTAACTCTCTCTTTTACCTAACCTTACAAAATAGAAAATTTAAAAATACTCACCTCTATTAAAAATCTTATGTAAATTAACCCCCTGAAATGCAACTCCTGTCCCTTAAGAAATAACCTATAGCTCTCCTCTCTTCTACTGGGGATACCAAAGAACCAGGAGCTATTCCGCCTCCCCCTATATAAAATAAAGAATCCAATTATCTAAGATCTTTTAACCCTCCTTTTTTTTAAATTGCTCTACTCCCAAATCCCATATAAATTTAATAAACCTCTCTTTTTCCTTAAAATAACCCTAAAATAAATTTAATAAGATTACCACTACCGGTACAATAACCCTTTAAAAAATTTAAAACAAATTTAAGAAACACTTACCAACCTCTCCCCCTAAAATTTTTTTTGCTTTTATAAATTTTTAAATCATTACCCTTAAATTTAAAATAAACCCCAAAGAAAAGATAACCCTCTAAAAATTTAACTGATTAAGCTCCCCGACCTATTAAACCTTATAATATTTTTAAATTTATAGGTCAAAAATTAATTCAAATTTTATTTTAAAGGTGAAGCGAAGACCTACACTAAATGTCTATAAAATCCTCTCAAATTAATAAAAATTACAACTTAATTTTAAAAGTTTATACATAATATATAACCTTTAACACACCTGTAGCCTAAATAAAAACTATGGCTTAATTCTTAAATAAAACCCCTTGTTATTTATCTAACTCCCTGTCCTCTTAAATTTTATAAAATTGAATTCATTAAGATAAGGTTAACTCAAGTTTTATTTTAAGAATTAATTATATAATGATGACCCACTACTAAATGTCTATATAATCCTCTAAATTTAATAAAAATTATAATTTAATTTAAAATAAATAATTATCTTCACTTTATCTAAATAGCTTCTTAGTGATCTGAATTATCTAATAACCCTTTTAATTTTTTCTTTAAGTTAAAATTTTAGAAGAAAAAAAATTTAAAGATATTTGTTTTTCTACTTTTAAATATCATACAACTCGCTAGTCTATCAAGTACAATTTACCCTCCACTAAGAAATAATTCCCGCGGGTTTCTTTCTCTCTTCCTGCTGGGAGCTCCAGAGACCCGCGGGAATTATTTCTATTACTCCCAACTATAAAATAAAAGTTCCCACTATTTAAAAACAAATCTCCTTTTCTATATTATTTTTATTTTAAATTTATTATTTTAATAAATGTGTGTATAAATTTATTAGCCCCCGTTTTTTCTCTTTATAAAGAAAAAAATAGTTACGGTCCTCAAAATAGGTTTATAAGAGAAATTTATTCACTACTTAGATACAAGAGCTTTTGCTTAATAAATTTTAAGAGACTTTAAAGAATTCTATTAACCTCTCTCTCTTAAAACTATTTTTTTATAGTTTACTTTTTAATTAGCTAAATTTTTAAATAATCTAAAAAAAGAACATAAAAGTAAAGATTAACCTACAACCTTCTCCTCTTACTTTAACCTATAAAAATAAATTTTACCTTGATTTTAACTCCTTAATTTAGACTAACTTTCTACCCTTTAAATCAGAGCTTCAATTTAAACTACCTTTCCTCACTCTTCAGTTTTTTTAAAACCGGTTACCCAAACTCTACACCCTTACTTCACTGATATAAAAATTCAACCGCCGGTCTTAAAACCGATTAATAAACCTTATAAAACTGTTATTTCAACCTAGGGACCTAAAAGCCTTTCTTTAGAAAGACCTTTAACCCATCTTAATAACAAACTACCTTAAACCCCTTAAATTTCAACCCTTCACCAATCTCATCTAATTCCCTTAAAGATTAAAAAATTAATTTTAAAGTGCCTAAACATTAAAAAATAACCCTCCTCTTAAAATTATTTTACTTTAAAGACCCTAATTTTCAAGGAGGCTATATAATTTTGTTGGGTATTACTTTTTGTAATTTAAAAAAATAACAACCTTTAAAATAAATTTAAAGTTAGACTATAAACTACAAGAACCCCCTTAAAAATTTTAACCGAATTTAGAAAACTCCCCGTTTATAAAACTACCTTTCGATTTATTTTTAATTAAATAAAATTTTTAAAGTCCTTAAAAACACAACGATTTAATTTTTAACCTGCCAGGAATCCCCTAATTTTCTTTTTAATAGTAATAACTCTTTTTAAGTTACCCCCCTGTATAAAACCCTAACCTTTTTAAACAACTAATAAACCTTTATGCCGTATAAGCCCCTCAAACCTTTTAAAGGTAAAACTCCCACCCCCTTCTTAAAGGCCTTTTAATTTACCTTTACAACCAGATTCGCCCTTAATTTTTAAACCTTAATATGGAACTAACCTAAACTACTGACCTTTAACCTTAAAAAATTACCTTTAAACCCTATAATATTAAATTTATAAGTTAAAAATTAATTCAAATTTTATTTTAAAGGGTGACAAAGACCTACTACTAAATGTTTATAGAATCCTCTCAGATTAATAAAAATTACAACTTAATTTTAAAAGTTTATACACAATCGTATAACCGTTTAATATACCTAGAACCTAAATAAAACTATAGCTTAACTCTTAAATAAACCCCTTGTTATTTATCTAAACCCCCTTAAACAACCCTATTTTATAATAATCTCTTTGCCTCTCTTTAAACTAAACTTTATAAAACTTAAAGATATTTACACCTTATTTAAACCTTTAAAAATTTAGGTTATATCGAACACAACTACCCTCACTTTAAAAATAACTCCAGAAACTTTTTCTCTTTTTAGAATTTTAAAGAAAGACCGAAGAGATTATATCTCCTGCCTTTAACCTATCTATTAAGAGGCCTAAGCATTAAAAAATAACCCCCTCTTAAAATTATTTTACTTTAAAGCCCCTAATTTTCAAAAGGCCTATATAATTTTATCAAATATTACTTTTTGTAATTTAAAAAAATAACAACCTTTAAAATAAATTTAAAGTCAAACTATAAACTACAAGAACCCCCTTAAAAATTTTAACCGAATTTAGAAAACTCCCCATTTATAAAACTACCTTTTAATTTATTTTTAATTAACTAAAATTTTTAAAGTTCTTAAAAAACACAACGATTTAATTTCAAACCTGTTAGAGAATCCCAAACTTTCTTTTTAATAGTAATAACTCTTTTTAAATTACCCACCTATATAAACCCCTAACCTTTAAAAACAACTAACAAACCTTTATACCATATAATCCCTCAGGCTTTTAAAAGGTAAAACTCCCACCCCCTTCTTTAAGGCCTCTAATTTACCTTTATAACCAGATTCGCCCTTAATTTTTAAACCTTAATATGAGACTAACCTAAACTACTGGCCTTTAACCTTAAAAAATTACCTTTAAACCCTATAATATTAAATTTATAAGTTAAAAATTAATTCAAATTTTATTTTAAGAGGTTAGCAAAGACCTACTACTAAATGTCTATAGAATCCTCTCAAATTAATAAAAATTACAACTTAATTTTAAAATTTTATACACAATGTGTAACCATTTAATGTACCTATAACCTAAACAAAAACTATAGCTTAATTCTTAAATAAATAAACCCCTTGTTATTTATCTAAGACCTCCTTAAAAACAATCCTATTTTATAATAATCTCTTTGCCTCTCTTTAAATTAAACTTCACAAAACTTAAAGATACTTACACCTTATTTAAACCTTTAAAAACTCAGGTTATGTTGAACACAACTACCCCCACTTTAAAAATAACTCCTGAGACTTTTTCTCTTTTTAGAATTTTAAAAAAAGATCGAAGAGATTCTATCCCCTACCTTTAACCTGTGTATAAAGAGGCCTAAGCATTAAAAATAACCCTCTCTTAAAATTATTTTACTTTAAAGACCTTAATTTTCAAAGGGCCTATATAATTTTATTAAATATTACTTTTTGTGATTAAGAAGATAACAACCCTTTATAAAACAAACTTAAAAGCTAAATTATTAAACTTCCTAATTTACAAGAACCCCCTTAAAAATTTTAATCGACTTAGCTAACCCCCGTTTATAAAACTACCTTTTAATTTATTTTTAATTAACTAAAATTTTTAAAGTCCTTAAAAACACAATGATTTAATTTTTAACCTGCTGGAAATCCCCTAACTTTCTTTTAACAGTAACAATTCTTTTTAATTTACCCGCCTATATAAAACCCTAACCTTTTAAAACAACTAACAAACCTTTATACTATATAACCCCTCAGACCTTTAAAAAAATAAAACTCCCACCCCCTTTTTAAAGACCTTTAATTTACCTTTTTAACCACATTCACCCTTAAATTTTAAATCTTAATATTTAACTAACCTAAACTACTAACCCTTAACTTTAAAAAATTACCTTTAATTTAAACTCCTAACTTAACTTCCTTAAATCTCTTACAAAAATTATTAAAAAAATTAAACTTAAATTTAAACCCAAAACCTCTTTTCCTTCTTTTTATAACCCTCTTTTAATAAACCTTACTCCTTACTTTCAAGTTACCTTCGTTACCCTATAACACTTTAAAAATTTTTGTAGTTAGCTAACTCCCCTGTCCTATTAAATTTTATAAAATTAAATTTATTAAAATAAGATTAACTCAAGTTTTATTTTAAGAGTTTATTATACAAAATGACCCACTACTAAATGTCCGTATAATCCTCTAAATTTAATAGAAATTATAATTTACTTTTAAATAAATAATTATCTTCACTTTATCTAAATAACTTCTTAGTGGCCCAAATTATCTAATAACCCTTTTTAGTTTTTTTAAAATTAAAACTTTACAAAATAGAAAATTTAAAGATATTTGTTTTTCTACTTTTAAATACTACACAGTTCGCCAATCTATTAAATACAATTTACTTCTTAGTAATAAATGATTCCCAGCTCTCCTCTCTTCCTTCCCGTTATTTAAAAATAAATCTCCTTTTTTATATTATTTTTATTTAATTTTATTATTTTAATAAATATATATATAAATTTATTAACCCTCGTTTTTTTCTCTTCATAGAAAAAAATAATTACAATCCTCAAAATAAGCTTATAAGAGAAACTTATCCACCACTTAGATATAAGAGATTTTACTTAATAAATTTAAGAGACTTTAGAAAATTCTATTAACCTCTCTCTTTAAACTATTTTTAATTTACTTTTTAATTAGCTAAATTTTTAAATAATCTAAAAAAACATAAAAGTAAAGATAACCTACAGCCTTCTCCTCTTACTTAAACCTATAAAAATAAAATTTACCTTGACTTTTAACCCCCCAACTTAAACTACTTTCTACCCTTTAAATCAAAGATTCAATTTAAACCACCTTTCCCTACTCTCCGGTTTCTTTAAAACCGGCTACCCGAACTCTACACCCTTACTTCACTGACATGAAAATTCAACCACCAGTCTTAAACCTGTTAATAAACCTTATAAAACTTTTATCCCAGACCCAGGAACCTAAAGACCTTTCTTTAGAAAGACCTTTAACTCACCTTAATAACAAACTACCTTAAACCTAACTCCTTTAACTTTAACTCTTCACCAATCTAACCTAATTCCCTTAAAGTTTAAAAAATTAATTTTAAAGTCTTCCTAACCTTATAAAAACTTAGCTTCTACCTAAACTTTTAAAACATTAAAATCTGACTACCCTAATACATTTCCTTTCCTTAATAATACCTTTAAACCTTAAGCTCTACTTTACTCTTGATTAATTACTTCTAACCTCTCTAATAATCCCCTTAGAATTTTAACCTACTGATTACCTTGAAACCTATTACATTAAATTTTTATGGGGCCAAAAGTTAACTTCAAATTTTATTTAAAAATTTATTATATATAATAACCTATTACTAACGTCTTTGTAAACCTTTTAATCCTTAGTAAAAATTACAACTTTAAGCTTAAAAAATCTCTCTTCTCTTTGTTTATAAAAACTCATTAATAACAACCTTGTTTTCTAACAACCTTTAACTCTCTTTTTACCTAACCTTTACAAAATAGAAAATTTAAAGATACTCACCCCTATCAAAAATCTTATGTTAGTTAAGCCCCCTGAAATGCAACTCCTACCCCTTAAGAAATAACCTATAGCTCTCCTCTCTTCTATTGAAATTACCAAAAAACCAAGGGTTATTCCCCTCCCCCTATAAAAATAAGAATCCAATTATCTAAGGTGTTTGCCCCCTTTTTTTAAATCACCCTACTTCCAAACCCCATGTAAATTTTATAAGCCTCCCTTTTTCCTTAAAAAATAAAATAACCCTAAAATAAATTTAATGGGATTATCACTACCCGGGTACAATAACCTTTAAAAATTTTAAAACAAATTTAAGAAACTCCTACAACCTCTTCCCCTTAAATTTTTTTACCTTTTATAATTTTTAAGTCATACCTTAAATTTAAAAAATAAACCCTAAAGGGAAGATAGCCCCTTAAAAAAATTTAACTGGGTGGCTCCCCGGCCTATTAAACCTTATAATATTAAATTTACAGGTCAAAAATTAATTCAAATTTTATTTTAAAGATACAGCAAAGACCTACTACTAAGTGTCTATAAAATCCTCTCAAATTAATAAAAATTACAACTTAATTTTAAAAATTTATACATAATGTATAACAACCCTTTAAGATACCTGCAACCTAAATAAAAACTATGGCTTAATTCTTAAAATAAATAAACCCCTTGTTATTTATCTAAGGAACTCCTTAAACAACCCTATTTTATAATAATCTCTTTACCTCTCTTTAAACTAAACTTTACAAAACTTAAAGATATTTACACCTTATTTAAACCTTTAAAAATTCGGTTTATGTTGAACACAATTACCCCACTTTAAAAATAACTCCTGAAGGCTTTTTCTCTTTTTAGAATTTAAAAGAAAGGTCGAAGAGGTTGTCTCCCTGCCCTTAACCTGCATGCAAAATCCTTAACTATTAAAAAATAACCCTCTCTTAAAATTATTTTACTTTAAAGACCTTAATTTTCAAAAAGCCTATATAATTTTATTTAAGTGTTACTTTTTAAACTTAAAAAGATAACAAACCCTTTAAAATAAACTTAAAACTAAATTATTAAATTACCTAACTACAAGAATTCCCTTAAAAATTTTAACCAAATTTAAGTAACTCTCCATTTATAAAAACTACCTTTTAAAATTTATTTTTAATTAATTAAAATTTTTAAACTCTTAAAAAACACAACAATTTAATCTTAAACCTACGAGAGAATCCTCCAACTTTCTTTTTAATAGAAATAACTCTTTTTAATTTAACTACCTGTATAAAACCCTAACCTTAAAAAACAATTAGCAAGCCTTGTACCATGAAACCCCTCAGGCCATTTAAAAAAGTAAAACTACCCCCTTCTTCTTCTTAAAGACCTCTAATTTACCTTTATAACCACATTCACCCTTAATTTTAAACCTTAATATTTAACTAACCTAAACTTACTAACCCTTAACCTTAAAAAATTACCTTTAACCCCCTAACTTAACTTCCTTAAATTCCTTACAAAAATTATTTAAAAATTAAACTTAAATTTAAACCCAACCTCTTTCCCTTCTTTTTATAACCCTCTCTTAATAAACACTACTCCTTATTTTTCAGGTGACCCTCCCTAACCCTATAACTGCTTTTAAAAATTTTTATAATCAGCTAACTCCCTATCCTCTTAAATTTATAAAATTAAATTTATTAAAATAAAATTAACTCAAGTTTTATTTTAAAGATTAATTATATAAAGATGACCCACTACTAAATATCTACATAATCCTCTAAATTTAATAAAAGTTATAATTTAACTTTAAATAAATAATTATCTTTATCTTATCTAAACAACTTCTTAGTGACCTAAATTATCTAACAACCCTTTTAATTTTACTTTAAGTTAAAACTTTACAAGATAGAAAATTTTTAAGATGTTTGTTTTTCTACTTTTAAAATACTACACAGCTCACCAGCCTATTTAATACAATTTATTTCTTGTTAAAAAATAACCCCCAGCTTTCTCTCTTACTTCTAGAGCTCCAAAGACCCACGGGAGTTATTTCTACTACTCCTAACTATAAAATAAAAGCTCTCACTATCTAAAATAAATATCTCCTTTTATATTATTTTTATTTAAATTTATTATTTTAATAAATGTGTATAATATAAATTTATTAAAACCGCCCCCGTTTTTTCTCTTTATAAAGAAAAAAAGTAATTACAACCCTTAAAATAAGTTTATAAGAGAAATTTATTCACTACCTAAATATAAGAGCTTTTACTTAATAATTTTTAAGAAACTTTAGAGAGTTCTATTAGTCTCCTTTTAAAACTATTTTTAATTTACTTTTAAATTAACTAAATTTTTAAATAAGCTAAAAAAAGAACGTATAAAAATAAAATATCCTACAGCCTTCTCCTCTTACTTTAACCTATAAAAATAAATTTTACCTTGATTTTAACTCCTCAATTTAAACTAACTTTCTACCCTTTAAATCAGAGGTCCAATTTAAACTACCTTTCCCCACTCTTCAGTTTCTTTAAAACCGGTTACCCAAACTCTATACCCTTACTTCACTAACATAAAAATTCAACCACCAATCTTTAACCTATTAATAAACCTATAAAACTTTTATTTCAAACCCAGAAACCTAAAGACCTTTCTTTAGAAAGACCTTTAACTCATCTTAGCGATAAACCCCCTTAAACCTAAACCCCCTCAACTTCAACCTTTCACTAATCTGGTCTAATTCCCTTAAAGGTTAAAAAATTGATTTAAAAGTCTCTCTTAACCTTATAAAACTTAACTTCTACCTAAGCTTTTTTAAAACCATTAAAATCTAGCTGACCCTAACGCGTTTCCTTTCCTTAATAATGGCTTAAACCCTAATCTCTACTTTACTTTTGACTAATTGTTTCTAACCTCTCTTTATAACCCCTTTAAAAATTCAACCGGTTAATTACCTTGAAACCTGTCACATTAAATTTACGTGAGGTCAGAAGTTTAACTTCAAGTTTTGTTTAAGAACTTATTATATATATAACCTATTACTAACGTCTTATAAACCTTTTAATCCTTAATAAAAATTACAACTTTTTAAAATTAAAAAATCTCTTCTCCTCTTTGTTTATAAAAGTTCATTAACAATCTTGTTTTCTAACAACCTTTAACTCTCTCTTTTTATCTAACCTTTACAAAATAGAAAGTTTAAAAATATTCGCCCCTATCAAAAATCTTGTGTAAATTAACCCCTCAAATACAACTCCTATTTCTTAAGGAATAATATCTAACTCTCCTCTCTTCTACTAAAACTACCAAAGAACCGGGCATTATTCCTCCTTTACCTATAAAATAAAGAATCTAATTACCTGGGTGTTTAACCTCCTTTTTTTTAAATTGCTCTACTTCCAAATCCGTATAAATTTAATAAACCTCTCTTTTTTCCTTAAAAGCTAAAATAACCATAAAACAAATTTAATAAGATTATTACTACCTGGGTACAATAGTCCTTTAAAAAATTTAAAACAAGTTTAAGAAACTCATACCAACCTCTCCCTTCTAAATTTTTTACCTTTATAATTTTCTTTAAACCCATACCTTAAATTTTAAAATAAACCCTAAAATAAAGATAACCCCCCTAAAAAATTTAATTGGTTAACTCCCCCTTCTATTAAACCTTATAATATTAAATTTATAAGTCAAAATTCAATTCAAATTTTATTTTAAAGGTATAGGAAAGACCTACTACTAAATGTCTATACAATCTTCTCAAATTAATAAAAATTACAACTTAATTTTAAAAGTTTATATATAATATGTAACCCCTTAAAGACACCTATAACCTAAATAAATACTATAGCTTAATTCTTAAATAAATAAACCCCCTTGTTTTATCTATCTAAGAACTCCTTAAACAACCCTTATTTTATAATAATCTCTTTTCCCCTCCCTTAAACTAAACTTTACAAAACTTAAGTATCTTCACCTTACTTAAAATTTTAAAAATTAAGTTTATGCCAAACACAACTACCCTCACTTTTAAAATAACTCCTGCAAGTTTTCTCTTTTTAAATTTTAAAGAAAGACCGAAGAACTAATACTTTATACCCTTAGCCTATATATTAAAAGTCCTAATCGTTAAAAAATTAACCCTCTTTTTAAAATTATTTTACTTTTAAAAACCTAATTTTCAAAAGACCTATATAATTTTATTAAATATTACTTTTTGAAATTTAAAAAGATAATAGATAAACCCCTTAAAAAATTTAATTGTTTTCAAACCATAAATCCTGCCCCCTCCTAAAACAAACCTTTAAATTATTTTGATAATAGCCCACCCACCTTAATAAAACTCCTTTATCTCGAATAGTTTATTAACCTCGCTACTAATCTCCTTAATTTAAAGAAACGCTGGAAATACCTCTACCTTTTATTACCCTAAATTAAATTACTTACAAAATATTAAATTAATTACCTAAAACAACAACCTTTTTCCTTAATTATGTCTCTTTAAACCTACCTTAGCTTTATTTTTAATTAATTATCCTTACTCTTGTAAACCCTCTTAAACTTCTAACCAACTAACTCCTTTGAATCCTATTAACTTTATTTTATCGGGTCCAAACATTAACTCTCAAGCTTTGTTTAAAATTATTCTTATATAGTAACCCAACAGTAAATGCTTAACCTAAATAAAAATTATAGTTAAAAACTTTAATAGATAACTTCTTTGATATTTATCTAAGAACTCTTAACGACCTTGTTTTCTAATAACCTCTCTTTCCTTCTCTTTTAAAAACTAACCTTTACAAAATACAAAATTTAAAGAAATATTTTTACCTTGTTTAAAGTCCTAAAAACTCAACTTCTAACCCTGAATATGATTTTCCTCTCTTTTAAAAATAATTACTGGGGGTTTAATTTAATTAAACCTAAAAAGAAAACTAAAATCTATTCCACCTTACTTTAAACCCATAAAATAAGACCCCCCCATTATTTTAAGATATGCCTTCTTTTAAAACTATTTTATTTAAACCGATTAAACTTCCAAAGACCTAGATAAATTTATTAGTTTCTCTTTTACTCCCCCAAAAAATAATTATCAATTTAGAATTAAAATTAAGATCGCTTAATTTTCTAAAGTCCAAAATTTCGCTTAAAAGTTTCAACCAATTTAGAAAATTCTATTAACTTCCCCACTAAAAGTTTACCTTTTAATTCACTTATTTATAAACTTTAAATTTATTTTCATAAATTAAATAAACATAAAATAAAGATAACACCCCTACACACAAACACTTCTTTCACAAAGTTATATAAAAATAGACCTTATTTAAATTTACTTTTCTACTTTAACCCCAAGATTCAATTTTAAACCCGAATTAACCTCTCAAAATTTTCTTTTTTAGTAAAAATAACTCTCCTTTATAACCCTTTTATAAAACCCAATCCTTCTTTAAACCATTAACAACCCTTTTAAACCTTTTGTTTCAAATTAGAAAACCCCACCCCCTTTAGTAACCTTTTAACCCATTTTAAACAACAACTCACCCTAATTTTTTAACTTTCTTTAAACTTTAACTAACCTGACCACTAATTCACAACCTAAAAATTACTTCTAATGTTTACCCTTTTCCCTAACTTAACTCGCCTAAATTTCTTATAAAAATTATTAGAAATTAAATTTAACTGCTCTTCTAATAATCTCTTCCCTCCTGCTTTTTATAACACCCTTAATACCGGCCCTTAATTTTTAACTAACCTTCCTCCTAACTCCAACTACTTTAAAAATTTCACCCGGTTGCCTCTTCAATCTATTAAAATTTAAGCATTTAAACTTATAAGTCAAAAATTAACTCAAACCTTATTTTAAGAATTAATAAACATAGAAACAACCTATTAATAAGTGTTTGTGCAACCCTCTAAACCCAATAAAAATTAATAACTTAATTTTAAGTATTTAGTTCTCTCTCCCTCCTTTTTGTAATATTCTTTAACCCCGGCCCTTGCTTTTAGCTGAAACCCCTCTAACACCCCTACAGCTCCTTTTTAAAGATTCAACCATCTAACTCCTGCTCTTTAAAACCCTACAGGATTAAATTTAATAGCCCAAAAATTAACTCAAATTTTATTTAAAAAGTTAATTGAATAATTATAACCCCTACTTAACGTTTATATATAATTCTCTAAACTTAATAAAAATTATAATTAAATTTTAAAGAGGGGGTTCTCTCCCCTTATCTAAAATCTTTTAGCAGTATTTCCACTTTTAAAATCTTATAGGATCAGCCAATTATCTTTAATATACTTCAACTCCCCTTAATAAATAATCTCCGGGTCTTCTCTCTTGCTACTGGTCCTTCTAAAAACCAGCAAAAATTATTTCTGCTGCCTTCAGCTATAAAACAAGAGTTCTAATCTGTTCAAAAATAAAACCCTCTTTTTAAAATTATTTTATTTCAAAATTATTATTTTTAAATGTTTTATAAAACATAAACTCATTAAACCCCTTTTTCCTCTTAAGAAAATAAAATAACCACGGTTTCCTATAAAGTAAGACTAAAATTAAATAACACCTAAGAACAAAACACCCCTAAAATTTTTAACAAAACTGAAACCTTTTACCAACTCCCCATTAAACTATAAACCTACCTTTATACTCCTTTAATATACCTTTTAGTTTGGAGATAAAACTATATAAAACGCCCTTTTTACTTAAAATCTATTTTAAAACACAGAAAATTATCCTTACTACTACCCACCTGTATAAAAATTTAACTCCTTTTTAACCCTTTGATAAACCCCTGAACCCTTAAACTTCTAATTCCTAAAGAACACCTCCTAAAGTCTTTAATTTACCCTTATTAATATTCCTTAAACTTTTAAACACTTAGCCGACCTAGGTTACAACCTCCTTTAAAAACCTAAAGAATTATTTATAAACTTCCCTTTACCTTCCACTTAACAACTCCCTAAATTTCTTACAGAAATTACTTGAAAATTAAATTTAATTATTATAACAACCTTTTTCCTTCTTCTTTTTACAACACCTTTAACACCAGTTTTGCTACTTAACTAAATACCCTTAACTGCTTTAAAAATTTAAGTTAAATAACCCCGTCTTTCTTAAATTTTATAAAATTAAGTTTATTTAAAACTAAGGCTAACTCAAGTTTCATTTTTAAAATTAGTTTAAATATAACAACGACCCACTACTAACTACCTGTGACCCTCTTAATTTAATAAAAATTAATATCTTGATTTTTAGTAATTAGCTCACTTATTTTTGAACCCTTCAATTACCCTGTCCTCTATAATATAATATTTTAGCCCCCTCTTTTAACTAACCCTACAAAATAAGAAATTTAAAGTATTTATCCTTTACTTTTAAACCCTATATAATAACCAGCCCTATCCTAACCACCACACCTCTCCCTAAAAAATAATTTCCAGCTCTCCTCCTACTAAACCCTAGAAAACCATATATTATTTCTTCTACCCTAATTATAAAATAAAGTCTTAGTTATTTTCAAATAAACCCCTTTAAAATTGTTTAATTTAAAATTATTACTTTTAAAATATTTGTCAAACCCTTCCTTCTTCCTTTTATAGGAGAGTGAAATAATAACACCCTTAAAATAAACTTACAAACCAAACTTACTTATCTCTCGAAAACAACATTTTGCTTGAGAGAATTTAAAACAACTTAGAAAATTCGGTTTATTCATCCCTCTTTCCTTTAGTTTCTTTAAAACTAACTAAATTTTAAACAACCTTAAGAATAAAAACAAAACCTTTCTCCTTTATTTAAAACTATAAAACAAACTCTACCCCTACCTTTTATTAAATTACTTTCTAACCTGAGTTTTAATTTGAACCTACTTCTCCCTTTTAATTTTCTTTAAAGTTGGAGAAACTACCCCTCCTTTTCATCACCTCCTTTACCTAAAATAAAACCCCCACCTCTTTTAAACCTATTAATAAACTCCTCTTAATTCTCCTTAACCTTTTGTCTCAAAAATAAAAGCCCAGGACCCCTCTTTAGAAAGATCTTTAACCCGCCTTAATAACAAGCTACCCTAATTAAGCCCCTTCTCTAACAACCTCTTTAAACTCTCTCTTTAATCAACCCTTTCAAAACAGAAAATTTAAAGGAATTTACCATTATTTAAAAATATTTCATAATTGGCCCCACCTTAAACACAACCCCTCACCTCCTAAGAAATAGCCCAGTTCTCCTTTATTCTTGTTAAGAACACCAAAACCTGAAAGTTTATATCTTCTACCCCAACATAAAATAAGAACCTTTATCACCTAAGAATAAAACCTTTTTTGAATAATTTTATATTACTTTTATAATAACATATAATTTATAGGTTTCACTTTTTCTTTGAAAAATAAAATAACCCTTAAAACAAACTTATAAAATAAAGTAATTTACTACCTGAATAGAATACAATAAACCTTTTAAAATTTTAAAACAAATTTAAAAACCCCTTATCAAAACTTCTCCCGTAAGTTTACCTTTTAAAAATTTATTTAAAATTAAACTTTTAAAAATAACCTTTAAAAAGAAAAATAACCTTATAACCTACTTTTAACCTTAAGGAAATAAACTTTCTACCTGGTTTTGTAATTAGACTATTTTCTAACTTTTTAAACCAAACCTGCCTTTTCCAGTTCCTTTATAAAATCTCTTTAAAATAGAAATAACCTCCTAAATCCTCCTTCACCTACAACTACAAAAATTTAATCTTTTAACCCCCTCTCTATAACCTTTAATTTCAAAAACATAGGTCTCGTTTCTTAAAACAAGCTTTAATCGATCTTAATAATATAACCCTCCTTAATTTTAAATCCCTTCAACTTAAAGGGTTTGTCAACCTACTAAAATAATCTCCTTTAACCTAAAAGAGAAACTTATAAACACTCTCTCGATCTTCTACCTGACCCTTTTCCCTAAATTTAATCGCTTACAAACTATTGAGATTAAATTTACCCGTCAACAGCCTTTTAAAACCCTTACTTCTGCTTTGCTTTTAGTTAACTATCCTTACCTCTTAAAAATTTAACCCATTAACTCCCTTTAAATCTTATTAAATCTACTTTACTATAAACCAGACATTTACTTAAACTTTATTTTAAAATTCACACATAACAACAACCCACTTAACATACCTATAACCTAAATAAAATTATACTTCAACCCTAGATAAGTAACTCCTTTATTGTTTACCTAAAGAACTCCTTAATAAACCTATTTTATAATAATCCCTTTTCCTCTTTTTAAACTAAACTTTACAAAATTTTAAAACGGTTACACCTCATTTAAACCTAAGAATTCAACCAACACCCAGGGTATATAGTTGCCCTACACTTAAAAAAATAACTCCTATAACCCCCTTTCCCTTTTAAGGTTCAAAAAGACTAGAGGAATTATTCCTGTCCTTTTACTAACCTATAAAGAGCCCTAATTATATTTAAAAATAAACCCTCTTTTAATTATTTTATTTTTAAAAATACCAATTTCCAAAAGGTTTATATAAACCTATTGGATTTTTAGCGAGTTTAAAAAATAATAAAACTTTAAAATAAACTTAAAACTATTCACTACTTAAGCACAAGACCCCCTAAAATTCTAGTTAAATTTAGAGATATTCTCTATTTAAAAATTAACTTTTAGTTTTATTTTTAACTAAATTTTTATAATGGCTTTAAAAACACAAAAGTAAAGATAACCCCCTTCCATTTTAACCTTTAAAAAAGTAAAATTAACTTTATTAAAACTACTTTTCTACTTTTACCGGATTTACTCTTTAACCAACTAGGGGCCTTAAACTCTCTTTTTTAATAGAAATAAACTCTCCTTAATTAACCTCCCCCTACATAAAATCTAACCCTTAACCCAACCAATAAAACCCTTACATTTAAACCTTAAGCCTTTTATTTAAAATAGGAACCTAAGGGCTCCTTAGAAAGACCTTTAAATTTACCTTAATAATAAACCCCTTAAATTTAAACCCCTTTAAACTTTAACCCCTTACCAACCTAATTACTAATCCCTTTAAAATTTAAAAAGTTAATCATAAGGTCTCCCTGACCCCTCAAACTTAACCCCTAACCTTAAGTTTTTACAAACCCATTAAATTTTAACCTTCTTAACACACCCCTTTACCCTAATAAAGCCTTTAAAAACTTTACCTTTACTTTGATTTTGATTAACTACTTTTAACCATTATAACCCCTTTAAAAATTTAACCAATTAAATTACCTTAAACTCTAACAAGACTAGTTTATTAAATAAAAAGTTAACTTAAATTTTATTTAATAGCTTATTATATTAACAATAACCTATTACTAACCGTCTTTATAAACCTTTAACCCCTATAAAAATTACAACTCCGGTCTTAAGAAATAATTCTTTTCCCTTTATCAAAAACCTCTAACAAGCTTATTCTCTAATAACCCTTAACTCTCTCCTCTTTTTACTAACCTAAACAAAATAAAAATTTTAAAGATCTTTGCCCTTGTTTTAAATCTTATATACTAGGCCAACATTCTAAATACAACCCTTCCCCCTAAAAAACAATACCTAACCCCCTCTCTTCCTTCTAACCCCAAAAACCTATAAATTATTTCTACTCTCTACCCATAAAATAAACCCTAGTAAATTTAATATATACACATATATCCTTTAAACCCTATGTTTAATTTAAAGTTCTTTTACCTTTAAACTCCCCTTTATAATAAGAATAACTCTTCTCTCTAACCCCTTTACTTAAATAAAAACCTAACCTTCTTAAATTAAACTAATAAACTTTTAAAAGTCTCCTAACCTTTTATCTCAAGAGCGAAAACCGTGACTCCTCCCTTAGAAAATCTTTAAATTTATTTAAGTATATAGTCCACCTTAATTTTTAAACCTTTTAAATTTATTAAACGCTCACCAACCTAATTACTAATTTCCTTTAATTTAAAAAATTAATTTTATAAAAACTTCTTTATTCTTACTTAACTTTTAATAAAATTTTTATTAAAAACCACTAAAATTAAATCTTTTCCAGCAAGCCTCTTTCCCCTAAAGTTACCCCCAACCTCAACTTTTGGTTTGATTAAAATTAGTTTCCCTAACTCCTATACAACCCCTCTTTAAAATTTAAACAACTAACTCTTTTAACTTTGTAAGATTTATTTTATTTAAACCAAAGGTTAACTCAAACTTTTATTCTAAGATTTTACTTCAGTGTAATAACAACCCACTACTAAATGCCTATAACCTAAATTTAAATCTATAGTTAAACCCCAAATTAAATAACCTTGCTCCTCTCAACCTAAGACTCCTTAAACAACCTTGTTTTTCAATAATCTTTACTTAATCTCTTCCAAACCAAGTCCTCACATAACTACCAAAATTTAAACATATTTACCTTATGTTTTAGACCTTATAACGCACTTAAAACTCGTAAGTCTAGAATAAAATTACCCCTTTTTAAAACTATTTCTATTTATAAACCACTAATTTCAAACCCCTTATATAAACTTTTAGATCTCTCCTTTTCTCCCTAGATAAAATAATCATAACCCCGGGTAAACTCAAATTAAACTATTTACTATTTATACACATAACAAAACCCTTAAGAATTTTAAACAAAACTGAGAATCCCTATCGGCTTCTATTTTGAAAATTACCTTTTATTTACTTTTAAATTAACTAAATTTTAAAAGAATAAAAAAATAAAGATAATTTATAGATCCCGTTTTTATAAACATATAAAAAACAAAGTTTACCTTAACCCTTTATAAACTACTTTCTCCTTTCATTAACACCTAAACCTAATTTTAAAACCTTTCACCCCTTAAAATTTCTTTTTCAAATAAAAATATCTCTTTTAATCACCTCTCTCTCAAAGATTAAACTTTCCCTTAAATTATTAATAAACCCTAACCTTTTATTTCAAAATATAAGCACCTCCTTTAAATAACCTTGATTTAAACCTCTTTAACTTTAATGCTTTACACCTAACCGTTAATTTCCTTTTATTTAAAAAAATACCCCTAAACACCCCTTACCTTACATTTCTACTTAAACCCCCTAAGCTCCTTACCAATTAATTAATCCTTTAGGTTCCCTATAACCATCTTGAAATTCTTTTAACCTCAACTTATATCTTCTCTCTACCCTTACTTTAAATTTAATTAAAATAAAACTAAATTTTATTTTTTAAAAATTAAACTTATTACAACAAATTACCTACTCTTTAGTAGCTTTCTAACCTTTTAGACTAACCTTTAATTTTAAAAATAAACTACCCAACCCCCATAAATATTTAAACAGGGTTCTTCTTTTCATTTTCTTACAACTAGCCTTTATTAAAAATAAAATATTTAAAAAACACCTTCTTTAAAATTAATACAAACTTAATTTTCGATTAACCTTAAACAAACATACTCTCTAAAACTATATACCTTAAAATTTTAACCGAGAACTCACCCTAACCGCCTTTACAAATTTAATTAAAGTTATTTTCAAATTTTAGTCAAAGAATTTACTTTAACTCTTTAAATACTACAATTGCTTTTTATTGCCTGATTAAAATTAAATCAAATTAAACTATAATAATTATATACCTGCTAATAACAATAAAATTTAAACTCTCTTACACCTTATATAATATATATATTTTAAACCTTAAAAAAATAAAAACTTAAAAAATACCTTTAAGCTTTTTATCGTCGTTTAAACCTACTTTTTCTCCCACATTAAATTTTTATTTTCTATTTTATTCTCACTTTATTTTGAAAGTTATTTAATTTTATCTTTTATATCATCTTACCTTACACATTAATTCTTAAGTTTTAATAGTTTAAAAAAATAAAAACTTTGGTCTTGTAAACCAAAAATGAAATCCAACTTCTTAAAACTTCAAGAAACTAATCACCTTGATATGACTTTATTAGCTCTTCCTATTATATTAATCTTATCTTTCCTTTTTACTCGGATATCCCACCCCCTTTCTATAGGATTAATTTTATTAACTCAAACAATTACAATTTCATTAACTACAGGCACCTACTCCCATTCATTTTGATTTTCTTATGTCCTGTTCCTTATTTTTTTAGGGGGAATATTAGTACTATTTATTTATATGGCCTCTCTTGCTTCTAATGAAATATTCACAGCTTCTCTTGTAACTTTCTTTATTTATACTTTTTTATTTCTAGGATTTACTTTTTTAATTACCCTTCTTGACCCTTTAATTACCTCTTACTTCTCTCTTGTTAGTCCCTCTTCAATTGAGTTAAACCTATCCCCAGCTCACTTCACAATATGACTATACAGAAACACCTCTATGAATTTTACTTTATTTATTGTCTCTTACCTCCTTCTCACTTTAATTGTTGTGATTAAAATCATTAATCTCTTTAAAGGACCTTTACGACTCTCAAACTAATAACAACTTTTACCATCTTCCTTTTAACCTTCTCTTTATTTTTTTAGGGTTTCAAACCCTTTCTCAAGGGTATTCTTTAACTGTTATTTAAAACCTTTAATCCTGTTATCCCTACCACATAAAGAACGCCTAGTTTACTCCTTTAGAAACCTCTTGTTTTATAAAGCTAACCAACTTAAAATTAAAACCTGGGTTAATTAAAATTCTTATCCAATTTCATAAATGCTATAACCCTATAAATATTTTACTTTTTATAATAGATTAATTTTTCTAACTTCTTTAAATTAAGCCTTTAACCTCTTTTATTTAAGTTCTCCCTACCAAAAACTTTTCTTGATTAACCTTTATAAAACCACCCTAAATAACTAAACTTACTCCCTATAAATTACTTAATAAATCCCTATTCCTCAAACTTTTAAAAACTTGTGGGCTTAGGTCTAAACTCTTTAAACCTTTTAAATTTAAACCCTATAAACCCGGGTTTCTCCAATTTACTTTTAAATCCCATTATTTCCACACTTACAAATAAAATTACCCTTAATTTTTATCACTCTTAAATTACAATATCCCTTGTTCTACTTACCTTAATAATTTTTAAAACCTAATGAAATACAACCTCCTAACAAAACCCTTAGTCAAAAATAATTAACTTCTGCTTAACACCTCCTCTTATAAAACTTTTTATATTTTTAAATTCTACTCATAAAAAAATTCTATTTACTTTATTCTTGTAGGTATTATTATCCTGCTCAAAATTTTACCTTAAGAGACCCTAAAAATTAACTTCCTTAAATTTTCCAAATATAAGCTTAAATTTATAATTTTTTATGTTTATAATTAAATTCAAAACTCTTTTTTATCTTTAAACCATACAATACTTTCTAAAACGTTACTTTAAAATTAAAATCTCTAATCTTTTATATTCCTTTAAATTACAAAAGTCAAGCTAAACTCTTCTTTACAATCTTTCCTAATAATTAGATTCTTATTAAACCTCACCAAAATAAAATGTTTATTTTTAAACTTCAAATTTAAACCCTAAAATTACTTTTAATTTTAAAAACTAATTTCTGCTGGCCTTTACTTTTCACCTTATAAATTTTGAGATTTCCTTAATTTCTTAGAATCCTTTAAATAAATTTCTTCAGGTAAAAATTTTTTATAATTTCAAGGAATAAACCTTTTCTTATAAGCTCTTAATTTTAAATAACAACCAACCAGGGCCTTTTAATAAAATAAAATTATTATATCTTACTTTAAAGTCCTTTAACCTACCTAACCTAATTAAACCTTAAAACAACCCATAATTATTTACTTTTAAATTACCTTATTTAAATTCTAAACAAAATTTACAAAATAATAAAACTAATTCCCGTGGATCCTTTAAACCCTTATCTACAAAATCTCATTTTAATAACAAAACAAGTCTTTTAAATAAAAATTTCTTGGTTTCTTTAACCATATTTTTATATCACCATTTAACTACTTCTTTATTTTTTAACAAAAGTATAGTGCCTGATAAAAAGGGTAGCTTTGATAGAGCTAATTATGTAATTCATTTACCTGTATTATAAACCCAACTTAAAGCCACTTTATTCCCACTCCTTAGGCTACTTTTCTAACCCCTTCCTATATTTACCCTTAAAAAAGGATTTTAAGTTATCTTAAACTAAAAGCCTTCAAAGTTTTAAAAAAAAGTAAATTCTTTTAAATCCTATTATAAAATTTAATTCCCATAAAGATATTAAACCTTAAAATATTAAAACTCCCTCATTTATTTACTCCTACAAAGACTTTTATAAAGCTCCTTTAATCTATTAAAATCAATTTATATAACAATATAAACCTCGCCTTACCCTAAAAAGATAAGCTAAAATTAAAGCTAGTGGGTTCATACCCCGACAATGAATATTCTTTCTCTTTTTAATGGTATTTCCTCTTTCTTATCTTTTCTTTTTCTCAACTCTTATATTAGGAGTCCTTTTAGCTATCTCCTCTTCTTCTTGGTTTGGTGTCTGAATCGGCTTAGAACTTAATCTCATAAGATTTATCCCCTTAATAGCAAATAAAATAAACCCTTATTTTTCTGAGGCTGCCTTAAAATATTTCTTATTCAAGCCTTAGCTTCTACATTTATTATTATGTCGAGATCTCTATTTTTACTTTTCATTAATATTTCTTATTACATCATCCTTATAGCTCTTCTTATAAAACTAGGGGCTGCCCCTTTCCATTTCTGGTTTCCTCAAATCATAGAAGGTCTAGCTTGATCCCAAACTATTATCCTTATAACAATCCAGAAATTAGCTCCTATATTTATTATCTCCTACTTAATAATTAACTCTAACTTAACTTATACCATTATCCTTTCAAGAATAATTACAGCCTTAGTCGGAGCTTTAGGGGGACTAAATATAATAAAATTACGAAAAATTATAGCTTTTTCTTCAATTAACCACATATCTTGAATACTAATTGCAGTGTCATTAGTGAAACCGTCTGATTAACTTATTTTTTATTCTACACTTTTATTTCTATCTCAGTCGTTCTTCTATTCCAGAGAGCCCAGCTTTTTTCACTCCACAATATCACTAATTTAAATTTTAGTAACCCTCTTTTTATGTTAGTGTTCCCAACAAGTTTGCTCTCCTTAGGGGGGCTACCTCCTTTCTCAGGTTTTCTTCCCAAGTGGATAATAATTCAAATAATAACAACAAAAGGCCTAATTATCCCTTTGGGTTTCCTTCTTTTTTCTTCCTTAATTACCCTTTATTTTTACCTTCGATTAATCACCCCTTTTATTCTCATAACAACCCCTACCCTTTCTTTTAATATAAAAACCAGCTCCCATATTCTTTACAGGCCTTTTTTACCTTTTATTTTTATATTTAACCTTTTAGGGCTTATTACGCCTCTTCCCCTAATTATTATAAATATTTAAACCTTACCCAGAGATTTCTCTTCACTTAAGCTTCTAATTAAATATGCAACGATGACTCTTTTCTACAAATCATAAAGATATTGGTACATTATATTTTATTTTTGGAGCTTGAGCAGGGATAGTTGGAACCTCTCTCAGATTAATTATTCGCGCTGAATTAGGACAACCAGGGACTCTCATTGGAAATGATCAAATTTACAATGTAGTTGTCACTGCCCATGCTTTTGTTATAATTTTTTTTATAGTAATGCCAATTATAATTGGGGGTTTTGGTAATTGATTAGTCCCCTTAATATTAGGAGCACCTGATATAGCCTTTCCTCGAATAAATAATATAAGTTTCTGGTTACTACCCCCTTCATTAACCCTACTCCTTATAAGAGGAATAGTAGAAAGAGGGGTTGGAACAGGTTGAACTGTTTACCCTCCTTTAGCAGGTGCTATTGCCCACGCTGGAGCTTCAGTGGACATGGGGATTTTTTCTCTTCATTTAGCTGGGGTTTCTTCAATCCTAGGAGCTGTGAATTTTATAACAACTGTAATCAACATACGGTCATTTGGGATAACTTTAGACCAAATACCACTTTTTGTTTGGGCTGTGTTTATTACTGCCATCCTTTTGCTGCTATCCCTCCCTGTTTTAGCCGGAGCTATTACCATACTCTTAACGGACCGAAACCTAAACACTTCCTTCTTTGATCCTGCAGGAGGAGGTGACCCTGTTCTTTACCAACATCTTTTTTGGTTTTTTGGGCACCCCGAAGTCTATATTCTTATTTTACCGGCTTTTGGAATAATTTCTCATATTGTAAGCCAAGAATCTGGGAAAAAAGAATCTTTTGGGACCTTAGGGATAATTTATGCTATGTTAGCCATTGGTATTCTAGGATTTGTTGTCTGAGCTCACCATATATTTACAGTCGGAATAGATGTAGATACTCGGGCTTATTTTACCTCAGCCACTATAATTATTGCTGTCCCTACCGGAATTAAAATTTTTAGTTGATTAAGGACACTTCATGGAACTCAAATTAATTTTAGGCCTTCTATGCTCTGAGCCCTAGGTTTTATTTTTTTATTTACAGTAGGAGGATTAACGGGAGTTGTTTTAGCTAACTCTTCAATTGATATTATCCTACATGACACATATTATGTTGTAGCTCATTTTCATTATGTTTTATCTATAGGTGCTGTATTTGGTATTTTTGCCGGTATCTCCCACTGATTCCCCTTATTCACCGGGGTTTCCTTAAACCCTAAATGACTTAAAATCCACTTTCTTGTGATATTTATCGGAGTTAATATAACCTTTTTCCCTCAACATTTTTTAGGGTTAAATGGCATACCTCGGCGGTACTCCGACTATCCTGATGCTTTTACAACATGAAATATTGTCTCCTCTATAGGATCCATAATCTCCTTCACCGCTGCATTAGGATTTATAATCATTATTTGAGAAGCCTTAACATCTAGACGACCTGTTATATTCTCGCCTTACCTCCCAGCTTCAATTGAGTGGGCTCATTTTTACCCCCCTTCAGATCATTCTTATATAGAAATTCCTATAATTACTAACTTCTAAAATGGCAGAAAGATGTATAGGATTTAAGCTCCTACTAGGAAGAAACTCTTCTTTTAGAAAATTAAACCTATGGCAACATGAGCATACCTTAGCTTTCAAGACAGAGCTTCACCTTTAATAGAACAGTTAATTTTTTTTCACGACCATATTATACTTGTATTAATTTTAATTATCACCTTTGTCGGGTATAT
>JAXIVD010005524.1:0-10000 GCA_036785275.1 Cancer borealis
CTACTACTATTACTACTACTACTACTACCACCACCACCAATACCACTACCACTGCCACTACCTGTTTATTGAGTCTTGTGTTGTATCTTTTGTTCCCAGCCTCCTCCTCCTCCTCCTCCTCCTCCCCTCCTCCTCCTCCTCCTCCTCCTCCTCCTCCTCCTCCTCCTCCTCCTCCTCCTCCTCCTCCTCCTCCTCCTCCTCTTCCTCCTCCATCGTTTAACACATTCCTCCATTCCCTTGGTTCTTGTGTGGCTTTCTGGTCCCAGTGGCTTGTGGGTCCTGATGAATTTTAATGTGACGGCGTATTGGAGAGAGAGAGAGAGAGAGAGAGAGAGAGAGAGAGAGAGAGAGAGAGAGAGAGAGAGAGAATTGTGAAGTAATAGGGTCTGGAAGTCTGTAAAAGGTGTTAAATTGGTATGGTAATGAAAACCATCCCTTCCCCTTCCCCTCCCTTTGACCCCCCTCCTCTCCTTCCCCTTCCCCTTTCCTTTGACACCCTTCCCCTTCCTTTGACCCCCATCTCCTTCCCTTTTCTCTTCCCCTTCCCCTTCCCCTTCCCTTTCCTCTCTCTCCCTTCCCTTCCACCTTCCCTTTTCCCTTGACCACCTTTCCCCTTTCTCCTTCTCCCTTCCCATCCCCTTCTCCTCCCCCTCTTCCTCTCTCTCCCCTTCCTCTCTCTCCCCTTTCTCTCTCTCCCCTTCCCCTCTCTCCCCTTCCCCTCAGCCTCATCTTACTCCACATTCCTTCCTTCTCTTGATTAATATTACACTTCATTGGGTATTCAAGACCACGTATTTTCCTCCTGTTTCCTGGTTAAATGTGTCTTCGGAGTGGTTATTATTGTTGTCATCATCATCATCATCATTATCATTATCATCATCATCGTCATTATAATTAGTAGTAATAGTAGTAGTATCATAATTGACTTTTCTTTGTGACGAGTGGAAAAAAATATATACTATGATAAGTGATGATTTTTTTTTCTTTTGCATAGTGAGTTACTGAGGACAGACAGGCAGACAGAAAGACAGACAGACATGTAGATAGACAAACATACAGACAGACAAGCAGGTAGACAGGCAGACAGACAGACTCAAGCTGGTGTAAAGTCAGTCCCTCGTTGAACGCGTCCTGTACGTGTTGAGTATGCATGTATCTGTTGTCTGTCAGTCTGTCAGTCTGTCAATCTGTGTCTGTCTCCATCTCGCTCCCTTCATATCAACAAATAAATCTATGAAAGGAAAGAAAAAATGATAGATGGATGGATGGGTATAGAAACAAGGACAGATTCGTTTTAATATATATATAAACAAAATATATAAATTAATAGTTTACAATTCTGGCGTTCTTAAATTCTTGTTTACAATCAGTCTATGAAAAAAAAATCAGACATACAATTTTATGCAACAAACACACACGTCGTTCAATTTCAACACGACTCCCCAAAAAAGTTACTGTTTGACTGCAACTTTCAGTCAAACTTGATATAAAAAGAAAGTATATATCACCCACTCGTTTGTAGGTCTGTTTGACGACCTCCAATTTCAGGTGTAGAACGTGGCAGAACACTTTCATGTGTCTGATGTATGTCTCTGATGTGTGTGTGTGTGTGTGTGTGTGTGTGTGTGTGTGTGTGTGTGTGTGTGTGTGTGTGTTACGAAGGTATGTCTGTTACAACCATCGTCCTTAAAGGGTAATAATAGCTTAGACAAGACATCTGCATACATACATAAATACATACACATACATACATACATAGATACATACATACACATGCATTCCCTCCCATCTTTGTCTCTAGTGCTCTAAGGGAGAAATGACTGATCTTTGTCCTCCCACATTGTCTTAGGATCAAATCATAAAAACATACAATTGTTAATATATGCAAATAGAATAACATTTTCATATCTTTATTGATTCTTCTTTTTTATCATCAATGTCTCCCAGCGGATGAAATATAAGTCTTCCTGTCCTTCTTCTATAACTTTTTGACACTGTTTCCTGGAGTGCGCCAGCGGATAAGGAACATGTCTGGAACGTGTCTTATTACGCCTTACTGTGCCAGAAGTCAAGGGTCAGGTCACACACACATTGCCTCGGGGTCAGATCATGAAGAAACAAGCATATCCGTTTCCATGTTTTTTTTTTTTTTTTTTTCATGCGAGGAATAATGTAAATGTGTGTATGTATGTGTGTATATGTGTGTATGTGTGTGTGTATGTGTGTGTGTGTGTGTGTGTGTGTGTCTGCATGTCTGATTGTGTATGTGTTTGTCCTCTTTATTATGTCTTTCTAATTCTCTCTCTCTCTCTCTCTCTCTCTCTCTCTCTCTCTCTCTCTCTCTCTCTCTCTCTCTCTCTCTCTCTCTCTCTCTCTCTCTCTCTCTCTCTCTCTCTCTCTCTCTCTCTTTCTTTCTCTCTCTCTCAAAAAGGTTGTGTAATTTTTTTTTTTACTTTTTCTTCCAAAGGTTATTTTCGTTTTGCTGTCAATACAAACGCGACTTTATCAAGTCAAGTAAATTCTAAGGTTATTTGCTTTACATGTTTGTAATTCATTATTATTGTTCGTGTGATTTCCGTCTCGTTTATATATTTGTAGGATTGCCTTTCACTTATTTCAGTAAGTGTATAATAGAATGAGACGTATAAAAGACAGAGAGAGAGTGTGTGACTGTAGCTTACTGACCAGATTTATAAACAGTCCATTACAAAGAATCAAGGCAAGTATTCGTTCCGGCTATACAGTGTTTGATCCCTTACGTCTTGCCTGGTCACTGTTACGTAAGGTGGATCCAGAATTATCTTCATAATATATACTTACTTCCTTTGCGTTCTATAACTGCGCACAGGATTGGACAAAAGGAAAAAAAAAGTTACTACTAGAATATTCGTTTCACTATGGATAACGTTTCTGATTTTCACTCACCTTCCGTTGACACTGTTAACTGCATTAGCAAATTTAATTGGATGACTGACTGGCCGATAAGAGTTTAAATTAGGAAGAGAGATGTTGATGAAAAAGTTAGGACTGAGACCGGCCACCCTGCCACTCTCTCCCCCTCTCACCCAACTCCCTCCCTCCACCTCTCTCCCCGGAAATGTCAGGAGCAAGAAGTGTTCTTCACTATTGTCTGTGTCAATAATTAAGTGAAGTCAGAGGAGCAGTGGCCTTCTCGCTCCCTTGTTTGGTTAGGTTTTTAGTTTGGTTTGCTGGCTTGGGTTCTAAAAAAATATGTGAGGCGACACTGTAATTCCCTTATAACTGATGTGTTAATGAGTGTGGTTGTGTCGGGGAAATGTATTTGTCTTGTCTTTGTCAATGTGAGTTATCTGTGTAAATGTTTGATAGTGGTGGTGGTGGTAGTGGTGGTGGTGGTGGTGGTGGTAGTGGTGGTGGTGGTGGTGGTGGTGGTGGTGGTGGTGGTGGTGGTGGTGGTGGTGGTGGTGGTGGTGGTGGTGGTGGGAGTGATAGCGTTTGAGGTGCAAGGATGAGGAGTGTTAGCGAGGGAGTGTCGGGAGTAAGGAGTAAAGCAAGGCAGCTGGACCTTGGCTAGCACGCAGGAGGAGGAGGAGGAGAAGAAGGAAAAGGAGAAGGAAAAAGAGGAGGAGAGGGAAAAAATTGCGAAAAAGAGGGAGAGTTTGGGAATAAAAAAAATTGCCTCCTAGACGAAAAGTTGAAGGTTCGTATCCGTGTAATGGAAGGATGCATTTGAAGGGCGGGCGGAAGGACGTCTGATCAGTGTAGATGAGAGGAACGAGTGAAAGAGAGACGGACAGACGGACGGACGGACGGACTAACGGACATGGCGACCTGAAGAAAACTCACCTTACCTTCGTTCCAAAAAGCTCCCAGGTGGTGGTAGTGGATGGAGTCCTTTCAATATCCTTAGGTGACTTGAGATCCTTCAGCGGCAACAGACAGAAAAGGTTTTTAAAAGGCCATTAAAAAAGAAGTGCAGGTCATTTCATACACAGAAAATCACGTGATCGTTAAGTCATTTCAGCCCCAAACAAACAAAACTAAACCCAAGACGACATGTGCGTGTATGTGTGTGTATGTATATGTGTGTGTTTGTGTATTCGTATGTATATATACACCTCCACCCTCATCATACTCATTCTTCCTATTGTTTAGATGCATTTCCTCCCACATTCAAGTCGTGATTAAATAATTCCCAACCTTGGCTTCCTCACTCGCTTGGAATTAGGCTTGAGCTTGTGTGTTTAGCGTGGCGGCAGCTCATCCTGACATGCCTAGTGCCGCTACACCTGCCAAGGCCGGGACACAAATATTGCAGGTGGACATGGCAGGTAATTAGCTGTAACGCCGAGCAGATACCTGGCGTTCCTGGTAAGCTTGTGGACTGACTGCTTCCTGAGTCCACTTTGGTATCTGTCTCCACTCTCCACCTCCCACCACCATGTATGAGTATGTGGTGTGGTTCTGTACGTGGATATGTGCACACTTGTCTTCCTTTACCTTTACTTACGTGCATGGAATAGCGGTTTGTATGTACGTATGAGATGTTAAAATGTTGTACGGAAGTTGTTAAATATTGTTATTCTTTGTTATGCAATTATTGACGCTAATGCGTGTGAAGAAATATATGCATTTTGCGAATGTTAACTTAATTATGGTTATTGATAATGGTCTTACTTCACTGTGGGTTCCAGTTATTCGATTAAAATGGTGTTATATATTATGTTTGAAACCATTAATAGAAATCATGAACGTAGGAAAGGCTTCGAGATACTATGTAACATGTAAACTGTTTTGTATGCAATAATAATATGCTTGAGCTGGTCTTTACACGTAATGCTTTCCAATGTCATTATATATTATTGCAATTGAGTTCACCATTATCCACTTGTGAAATTTTGTTTTGATGATTGGACGGGAGAATATTGCGTTATACAATTTGTGTTACGGTTCGGATAGATTGATACATACATCATTTATCTTATTTTTTCGTGCTGCTGCTGCTGCTGCTGCTGCGTCTGTTTGTTTCCTGCTACACTTGTATAACTAAACTATTGACATCTCACACTGCTAAGGGTGACAAGGCACATCCTACCTTGTTATATATTTCCTTTATATATCGTCGTGCAATAGAGGAGCTGAAAAAAAAGAAGATAATAAACATTGGTAAGATCAGTTATATACCGACCACATCACATACTAAAAAAAAGTGAAGGCAGTAGAGATGAACATCGTGGTAGGAACACAAACACACACTAGCCACATTGTCCTGTCAGACTCGCTCGCTGTTGCTGCTGTTGCTGTTGCTGTTTTTTCCTCCTTGTTTTATAAAGCGCACAGGCATAAAACATCTGGCAGAGGCATGTTAAAAAAGAAACACTCGTGGTGATCCCTGTTAATGAGCAACACTAAACGCTGCCGCCACTTACATGCTGCTTCGTAACATCAAAAAGTCATCAAGAGAAGTTAGACTAAAAAAAAAATAGAATGAAAAATGGTTCACTGCTGGCAGCCTCATTTCTCGTGTAATGGCTGTGCTCTATACCTTCATTGAGGGAAGTACTGTACGTATCTTTTATTTAATTATTTTTTTACCGTGTACCATCGTTGTTTCCGGAGTGTTGTAGGGAAAGGGGAATGGGAAAGTTAAGATCAATATTTTTTTTAGTTAAGTTCATGCATTAGGTGTATTTTCTTGCTGTTAATTACTGGGAAATAGTTTTTTTTTAAATTTATGTCATGAAAGATAGGGTGACTTAAGGGAAGGGAAACGGCATGGTCTTATTGTTTATTATTATTATTATTATTATTATTATTGTATTGTTTTCTTTATTATTCTTCTTCTATGACTCCACCTGCGGCTGTACGGGAGAAGGCAGCAGGCTAGGTTTTATGAGGGGAAAAAAATGTTATAATTATAATTCATAGAAATTACGTGGTGCACTTTTCCGACATCCTGTGCGGTAAAGTTTTATAATTATCCAACGCATATTTTTATTAATTATTTGGGGGGGAGAGAAATATTAATTACAACTTTTTCCATTACTGACGGATCGCTTGTGACCGTAACCTAACAACCGCACTTATAACAGGAAAGGATAGAATTGCTTAACTGATGGGTTGTACTTTATAGTGATGAATGCACTTACAATGGGAAGCAATATGTATAAAAAGTGTGTGTGTGTGTGTGTGTGTGTGTGTGTGTGTGTGTGTGTGTGTGTGTGTGTGAGTGTGAGTGTGAGTGTGTGTGTATGATGGAAGCCACTCACAAATGACACCCTGAGTAAGACAACACTCGTGGTCTTAACTTAACTGAACTTAACTTACAACCCAACTTTGTACATCATCAGAACCTAAGCAAGCACTTTGCCCTCCCATCCCAATCCCCGGTCTCACCCTGCATCAGCTTACCATGTCAATAGAGAGAGTATAGTAAAGCGTGGAATGTTATTAGTAAAGAGGTAATAGTGGTTGTCTTATAACCTTGTTGGGCTCACGTGTCTATATATAGAATGCACGGAAGTGGCGGAGCGAGAAACGATTCCTGATATCTATTCTCGCTCCTCCTCCTTGCGTGCTTGCGTGATTCGTTTTTATTTTTTTGTCTGGCGTTGAGTGATCCATTTATTCATTTTCTCTCTCACATTATCCATCACACTATATACCTTCTATTCAACACTCGGGGAACATATAATATAAACTAGTGAAGGAATGGCACAAACTTCAAGATATGGATCTGTAAACATACATACATATCACGGTCTTACCCTCAGTAACTTTGTCCCAGACAGGCGACACAGCGTTCCACATGAAGTCTAACGGCGCACTGAGGCCTTAAGGGAATAGTTAAATGATATAAATGTTTTGGTATCGTACAGAGCCGCTGATAACTTTCTGGTGTCTTACTGGTAACTTACTCGGGTATTACTGGTGTCATTGTATACTCGTGGCCTTAGAAGTAGGAGGTAGCGGTCTACATAAGCTAAGTGGGATCTATATAACATTGCATTGCTTAGTTGTATAGTTTTTGAAGTCAGTTCCCCGTCTTACAAAAATAGCGTAAAACAGTGATATATACAAAAAATTCTTGATAATGTGAGTAACTTGGGATATTATACATGATATATATTTTAGGTTAGATTATTGACTGGGATAAATGTAATAAATTGATAAAGTAATACTTGATTAAAAATAAAGGAATATTTGAATGATATAACGATGATGAAAATAACGTGAATTGTATTGGTATGAAGAGTTTTTGTTATAAATATTTACTCATAGGTTGGAATGTATTAATTATTATACATTGAATTTCACGTATTTCATTTTATTTCATTAGTTTTGTTTTGCTTCATAACAACATTCGCATCACATAATTTATATAACTTTTGAGTCCATTTATTTTGTATTTAATTTATTATTTTTTTTATCATCCACTCATCTCCTCCACATATTTGCCTTAGTTTTGGGAGTTTTTTTCTCTGTATTCCACTTTTCCTCCACCATCCACTTACTCCACTCCACTAAATAAACACATACAACACGCACGTCCTGACCTCTCATTCACCTCTACTTCCCTTCCCTCCTCCACTTTTATTTTACAACTGTTCCACTTATTTTTACAATTCTTCCACTATTTTTTTACTCTTCCACTTTGATCTTGCTCCATTTCGCCTTCACGCTGGGTTTGGTGGAGTGAATGACTGACTGACTGACTCCACTCTGCTCCATCCTTCCTTCCTTCCTTCCTTCCTTCCTTCCTTCCTTCCTTCCTTCCATCCTTCCACCTGCTTTCCTTCCCTTGCATTTCATTTGTCGTTATCATCATTATCATTATTATTATCACTATCAATATTATCATCATTATCATCGTAACAGGTAATACTTAATAATAATAAGTTCTTTTTCTCATTTACCAACTCTTTACTCTCTCCTCTCTTCCTCCTCCTCCTCCTCCTCCTCCTCCTCCTCCTCCTCCTCCTCCTCCTCCTCCTCCTCCTCCTCCTCCTCCTCCTCCTCCTCCTCCTCCTCCTCCTCCTTCTTCCAGTATCCTCTTCCCTTGATTTAATTTGGCAGCGACCAGAAATTGTTGCCTCGGTACTGAGGGAGTGGCGGAGATAGGAAGGAAGGAAGGGAGGGAAAAAAACGAAGAAAGAACGAAAGGAAAAAGAGGAAGGAAAGTGGAAAGGAATGAGTGGAGGTGAGACACTAACTGATGTCTGGGTGGAAGGAAGAAAGGAAGGGAGTGTGTGTGTGTGTGTGTGTGTGTGTGTGTGTGTGTGTGTGTGTGTGTGTGATGTGTGTATGTGTGTTTTCAGGTGTCTCTTATGAGGTAACATTGTAGTGGTCATAGAAGGTAACGGTCAAAGATTACTAGTAGTGTATGTATAAGTAATATTCGGTACATAACGACACTGTTGTTGAATCCTTAAACACACTGGTAATGATAGATAACTGTTTCTGTTCGATAGATAATTATAGAACGAGAACGTAATTTAAAATGGAGTTAGATATATATAAAGAATTGACTCTACACGCCAGGTAACACGGAGTTATTATTAATTCATTTCATCCGAACGTAAGAATTTTCCTGCAACACATCCGGTCACAATTAATCATTCGTAGGCTGGAGATGTTAATTCGAATAACAATATTAATAAGAGGATCCGACGCTCCGGAATTCACTTACCGGACTCGCTCATAAAGGAAATGTATATTGAATTAGAATAAAAAAGTATATATAAAAAAAGGTATTTAAAACATTTTAACTACATTTTTTTTACTTGAGATTCAGCATTATTTATTTCCAGGTGTGTTCAGAAATTTTTTACACCTGAAATATATTAAATAGTTATACAATGACGTAAAAACTGGATTGGGAGAAGCTTGTCAACCCTTTTTTTTTTTCTCTCTCTCTCTCTCTCTCTCTCTCTCTCTCTCTCTCTCTCTCTCTCTCTCTCTCTCTCTCTCTCTCTCTCTCTCTCTCTCTCTCTCTCTCTCTCTCTCTCTCTCTCTCTCTCTCTCTCTCTCTCTCTCTCTCTCTCTCTCTCCTCTCTCGTTTACAATACTAGGTAATAATACTAATAATCATCAATATAGCTACGCCAAGGATGCAAAGATTATTTTTTATCAGTATATATAATTTCCTAACTGATGTTTTACATTGATTAAACCTCATTTCTCATTCCATTATTACCTTCAACTTTCCTCCTCACCCTCCTCCTCAATCCTCCTCCTCCTCCTCCTCCTCCTCCTCCTCCTCCTCCTCCTCCTCCTCCTCCTCCTCCTCCTCCTCCTCCTCCTCATATGCCTTCCCAAAGCTGTTTCTCTGCTCCTCTGTTTCAACCTCACATGCTAGTTAGTTGTTCCTCCTCACTCCTCCTCACTCCTCCTCCCACATTCCAAGTTTGTTAACAAGACACCTACTCCCGGATATTAGTGGGGCCGTGGAGGTGATGACTGGCGCCTCGCACACCTGGCTCGCCTCCCCGTGCCTCGCTGCGGGAGCTTGTTGGGCAGTAGACTCCTTGGACCGTGTACCTGTCTGTCTTGAAGCCGAGTATTCAGGGTATTCTTGACTCACTTCTCAGGTAGCCTTTGTCCCCTCGCGCCTTCACCTACTTGTATATACAGCTATAGGGATTATTATACATGTGTTTAGGGAGTTTCATTACACACACACACACACACACACACACACACACACACACATACACACACACACACACACACACACACACACACACACACACACACACACACACACACACACACACACACACACACACACACACACATACACACACACATCCTTTTTAATCACTGAGGATGGGATGAAGGAGGGAAATGAACGAACGTCGCAAAAAAAAAAGAAAAAAAGTGAAAACATTAATGAAAATGGAAATCAGAATGTAACTCCATTTGGTGTCTAATTACCGCAATGATGGGGACTGATTACACCTGCCTCCCTTACCCTTACCTGCTACAATCACCAATCCGAGGCTGGCGAGGGAGCAGGAGC
>JAXIVD010005524.1:15000-28644 GCA_036785275.1 Cancer borealis
GTTGGCAGCAAGTGTGTCACGCTGGCCTGTGTTGGCAGCAAGTGTGTCACGCTGGCCTGTGTTGGCAGCAAGTGTGTCACGCTGGCCTGTGTTGGCAGCAAGTGTATCACGCTGGCCTGTGTTGGCAGTAAGTGTGTCACGCTGGCCTGTGTTGGCAGCAAGTGTGTCACGCTGGCCTGTGTTGCATTGACACTCCCGATCCAACGTCCGTTTAATGAGGTGTCAGCGTCACCTTTAGATGGTATTCCTGCACTGGTGCTCCGGTGCCTCGGAACACTAGGTGTGCGTTAGGTGAAGCGCCATTATAAACAATAGTATTATTTTTACCATTACGGAATGAGACGCGTTGTACTGCGGCATTAATTAACGGGAGGATGCGGCACTCTTACTACTGATGATAGTGTAGTGTAGTTAAAAAGTAACAGACAATCCACAGCTTACACGTTGTTCGTAAAAACTTTTTTCACCAATGAAAAACTTGCTTAAGATGATGAATCATTCTGTCTCGTAGAAATGGAATCGTTGTTCGAAGTGAGACTAATTGGTAGACTTACAGTGTTGGTGCATCTGTGAATAATGGTGTAAATGTGAACAATTGACTTGCACCAATCACCAAGGTTGTTTATTAGGACAGGCGTAGTTTCTGAGGTGAGTGGGCGGAGCATGTGAAGTAGGCATAATGTGAGCGTGTATCACAGTAAACATGTTCTACCACTATATGAAACAAGTATTTGACAAGCAGAGCAGCATCGTTATGGCTTAAGAGGGAGAAAGGGATGGATCTGTTGTACTTTTCAACCTATCACTTCTTTTTACACCACATGTTACTCTATACTACTGTACTCCATTACAACTCCTATACACCACCACACCTTTATACCACCACACTACCACACCAATACTCCACACCACCACACCACATCCCTTCCACTACACCAATCACCACCTGCGCCCCAAAGATCGAGTGTCCGGACTTTTCACTCTTCTCTTCTAATTACTTTTTTACCTGTGAGCATTTACCTGGCGTCACTGCGGGCCTTGGGGTGTAGAAGTGGTGTTAATGACAGGTAATGAGGGGCGGACGGGACTGCCTCTCACCTGGCTATTGATACCTGGCGTTCCTTTGACTGTGAACTTTTTCCTTCGCTTTTTCAGAGTGAACGGTCGGTCACAGACATGTGGATGATGATGAAACGGTAAGGAAATGATGGTTGTTACGTTTATATTATTCTAGGTGTCTTGGTATTTTTGTTTTCTATCGAGGAGGATTTGATTCTTATGTTTATCTTGATATGTTCAACTTTCTCCCGGGTTTAAGCTGCGGGAGTAGTATTATGTTGACTATATAGAGGCTTACATGGCTGGTAAGTAACTTGAATGTATAAGGAAAGGAAGGTAAGATAGTATAAGGTATTGGTTTCTGTCTATTAAATTTATTTATGTCTCCTTCAATTCAGGAATCATACGTGTTATGTATAATGTAATATAACCTGATTTTACTCTATTTAAAGGGTTAGGATGCAAGGAAACAGAATAGAGAGAGAAATGAACATCATTGATCATTATGGGAAGAATAGACGAAATTAATTGTTGGATATCTCTATTAAAATTCTGCTGGGGGAGGAAGAGAAACTTGTACCTAATTCTGTGAAATAAGCTTGCTTGAAGGGGGAAGGTATCTACGCCTTTATTATTATTATACGAGGTAAAACAATAATAATTGCAACAACGATGAAAGCTAGCAAGGGATGGGATGGAGTGTTAGAGAGGAAAGATATAAGGGTAAGTGTAATGCAAATTGTTATGTTATGTCCATGAATATATAACCTTTTCTATACATGTGAGAAGGGAAGGACATCTCAGTAATGAGATAAATTAAAAAGGGAAACATTTAAACTCTTGATAATCTGTAGCTCATATATAAGGAATTTAATGCTCTTGTTAGGTAAATTAAGTTGCTCAGATTCCAACTTTCTGTTAACGAGCATACAATTAAGAGTGGGTAAAGAAAGATAGGAAGGTTAATTAGATTTATTTGATGAAAGGAGAAAGCTGTATGATAGAATACCGGTATAAGTTTAATAGATATTGATGATACCATTACCCGTTGCCAATAAAATACACAAGTTATGCCAGAGAATGTTAGAAAACTGAACCGTTTAATTTTATGCTGTAGAAATCTTTCGTAATAGTTAATGTCATTCTTAAAGTATGTCTATAGATTCTTAATTGAAACGCAAATTTTCATCCATTTAGAAGAAAAAGTCGTTAAAAGGACAGTCAGTCGTAATGAAAATGAAGTGACAATTGATCTTGATAATTTAATAAAAAAACGAAATTGAACAGTTTAATTTTCGTGTATATTATTTGTTTATGAATTCATTCCATGTCATTGAGAACTAAAAAAAGAAATAAAGAAATAGGTAAAAAAAAGTAAATAAAGCAATAGATGAAATATAACGTAATAGAAACTTTAATATTATACTTCAGAAAGACTGACAAGATACCTTCTTTTAGGTTTTATTTGTTCTACGTATTTACCAAAGAAACAAGCAACTACACAAACAAGCAAACAAACAAACAGACAAGCATGGAGGTGGTGCAGTACTTATGAGGTGAAGAATTTTTGTTTTCTCTTTTTTTTTCCTTTTTTTTACGTGATCGGGAATAGAAATGGTTCGTGTATTCCTACCACGTGTGTGTTCCCGCTGAAGGGGCAGGGTCAGGGGGAGGGGTGAAAGGAGGCAGGTAAGAGGGTCGTCCTATAGATCCTCGGAAGGGAAGGAAGGATGGAGGGATAGAGGGATAGAAGGATGAATAGAAGGTGAGAGGGAATAGGGGCTTAGAGGAACGAATAGAGATGAAGAGGAAACGGAAACAAATTATATGAAAATAAATAAATAAATAAATAATAATAAAACGAATAAATAAATAATAAAACAAAAATGTTCCATAGCGTTGAATTAAGTGGGTTTCTTTTATATATATATTTATAAACTACAATCATAATTATTTGAATAGTTTGGGAAGAATTATTATTTGCTCTTCACATAATTAAAAAAGGAATTAGATATACGTAAAATAAATGTTTATATTCTTTCTTTTCCTTCTCCTCTCCTCTCCTATCCTCTCCTCTCCCTCTCTCCTCTCCTCTCCTCTCCTCTCTCCTCTCCTCTCCCTCTCTCCTCTCCTCTCCTCTCCTCTCCTCTCCTCTCCTCTCCTCTCCCTCTCCTCTCCCTCTCCTCTCCTCTCCCTCTCCTCTCCTCTCCTCTCTCCCCTCCTCTCTCCCCTCCATTAACAACCCTGAAAGAGGACTTCTCGAATGCTTGAGCGCAAGAGTGAACAAAAAATACCACTAACCACACACAAAAAGTTTAATACCATAATACCGTCCGACAGGTGGCAGGTGTCCTTCAGTCTCGCAGATTGTAAAAAGTGTTGCAGTTCGGAAACAGAAACAGATAGATACATGTAGCTTATGCATGCAGGACGAGGTAAAAAAAAAAAAATTATGTGCTGTGTTGTAATGTGCTTCTCTCTTAAGTTCTGGAGTATTATATTGGATTGAAAATTATGTTACGTGTTTGTTATTTAGAGAAAGTATAAAATGGTAATGTATTGGTTCTTAGTAGTTATATAAATTAGTGGTTGAAATTGATGGAGGGTTTAAACAGTTTGACATAATAGAACGAAGATTTGGATTTTGGAGTCATAAGATTATACGTGGAGGTTAAAAAGAATGTTATACGTGGGAGGTTGAAGAAAATGTGTTCGTTACGAGGCAGCTAGTTAGGTGAATGTACATGTACGTGGGTTAGAAATAACTATCTAATCCTCCTAAATTGTTAATATAATGGAGTTTAACTATTCACTAATATTACTGACTTAGTTTGTTTTTAACGCAAATAATTAACATCCTGAGACGTTAGATCGTATTTCTGCAATGGATTCTCTTCATCTAGATTACCTTTTTGCATTTCTCTAACTTAACTTAGTAGTAATTAGTATGTTAAATTAGACAAAATAATATTCACCATCATCTCTTTCCTTCATTTCTCATTTTTTTGTGTAAATTTTCATATCTTTTCGTATTAATAATGATGCTTTCTTTTCTTTTTATTCTCTCTTCTTTTTTTTTCTCTCTCTCTCTTTCTCTTTTTTTCTCTCTCTCCCCCTCTGCTGTTAGTATGCTGGTGTGAGGGTCGGGAGGGAAGAGGGGGAAAGGGATGTGATGGGAAGGGAAGGGAAGGGAAGGGAAGGGAAGGGAAGGGAAGGGAAGGGAAAGGTATCACTTACCTCGCCTTTCCGAAAGTCGTAATAAAGACCCTTACAAGTACTCTACCCACATCGATAACTTTCTAATAGATTGATAGGTTTTCTGTTACCTGATACTTCTATGTTCCTTGTCCTCCTTATCCTCCTCTCTCCTCTTCCTTCACCTCCTCCTTATCATTATTGGTTTGATATTCTCATTTGTTTTCATATTTTCCCGCCAGTAAAGTTCCATAAGGAGTGAGTGAGTGGGTGAGGAGAAGTCTTCTTACTTTTCTATCCTGTTTTCACACTAATAATACTGATCCGTAGAATAGAGTACAGTTCTCTCAAAACTAATAAAATTTTCGTCTTCCTATGTAATATGTCCTCCTCTTCCTCCTTTCATTCCTCCTCCTCCTCCTCCTCCTCCTCCTCCTCCTCCTCCTCCTCCTCCTCCTCCTCCTCCTCCTCCTCCTCCTCCTCCTAATTGCCTTGCTTCATAGATGCCTGGAGAAAATATTTTCAAAGCTGCCTCATTACGATGTTAAGTCTTGACATCATTATATGGTGACCCCGACACGGCCTCGCCTCCTCCTCCTCCTCCCCCGCCTCCTCCTCCTCCTCCTCCTCCTCCTCCTCCTCCTCCTCCTCCTCCTCCTCCTCCTCCTCCTCCTCCTCCTCCTCCTCCTTCTTCTCCTCGGCCACTTTTCTTTCGTCGTTTCGCATTTTGCCTCATTATTCCCCACTCGCCTCACTCTGCCCCGCGCCTTATGCCCTACACATTCCTCACTGCCTGCTCATCCCCTGAACTTTTCTTGCCTACCTGCTTGTTTGCCTGCTTGCCTACCTACCTATCTGTCGTTCTATCTGCCTGTCTGCTTACCTGCCTGCCTGTCTGTCTATCTATCTGCCTGTCTGCCTGTCTGTCTGTCTGTCTGTCTATCTATCTGCCTGTCTGCCTGCTCGACTTTCTTCAAAATGTTCTTCCTAGATTTATCAGGCATATTTTTCCTTCACTTCCTATTTCAAATCATCTGTTTCCCTTCCTTTCAATTTTATGTGTTCTTCTTTTTCTTCTCCTCTTCCTGTTCTTCCTTTTCTTATTTGTATTCATGTTCTTGTTCTTTTTCATTGAGTTCTTCCTTCTCTTCCATCATCATCATCATTATCTCTCTCCTCATCTTCCTTCTCCTCCTCCTCCTCCTCTCTTCTCTTTTAAGTATTATTTTTTAGATAGATACTTCAAGGTCATAGTTTTTTTTAATTAATTTTTTTATTTATAGAATTGTTCCTCTATACTGTACACATTTTTTTTTTTCCCGCTCCTTTTACTTTTGTCTTGTTTCTCCCTCAACATGTAATTCTTTTTTTTCTTTTTCCATTTTTCTTTTTTTGGTTATCCATTACTTGGGTTTTTCTTTCCTTCTTCCATTCCATCCCAGCAATCATTTTATTTTTCTTATATATATTTTCTTTTATCTCCTCCATTCCTTTATCTTTATATATCTTTTATCCCATCAATTCCTCTTGCTATCCTTCATCTCTTTTTTTTCTCTCTCTCTTTCTCTTTCTCTTTTTCCCTTCCCCTTCCCCCCATACACACGTAATCGTCTCCCCTTCCTCCATTACTTCCCACTTTTCTTTCCCCTTTTTTTCCTCCCTCCTCACCAGCTTTGTTCCACTCCACTTGCCCTTCACTTTCTACCTGCTCTTCATCTTCCCTCCCTTCTCTCCCCTTCACTTTCCCCTTCATTCTTCTCCCGTTAACTATCACTCAGTCATCCTTCCTTCTTTCCTTCTTCTGTTCATTCACTATTACCTTCTCATTCTTTTCTTTTCTCTCTCTTTCTCCTTCTTTCTACCTCTTACTTGTCGCCTTTCATGCTTTCCCTCCTTCGTCTTGTCCCAACTTTCCCTTCCGTTCTTCATTTGTTTCCATCTCCCTCCACCTCATTTATCCAACCTCATCTCTAGTACGTTTTTCTTACCCACTCTATCCTTCCTCTCCCTCCCTCCCTTGCCTCCCGCTCCTCTTCCTTTCTCTTTCTCTCTTGGTCTCCCTCTGTTCATGGTCTTGCGTTGCACTCCTTCTGTCATTTATATTGTGTTTTCTATCATCTTTCACGGTGAGGTGAGTTTTAAAAAAGAAAAAAAAAGATGTTCGAGTTCTGGGAAAGTTTGTTTTTTACTTTTTCTTTTCCCCTTCAACTTTTACCAAATACCTGCCTGAGTTCTTGTTGAGTTTCGTCATTTTTCCTCTTAAGTGTAAATATTTTAGCTTCTCCTCCGCCCACCTACCTACCCAGCCAGCTAGCCAGCCAGCCAGTCTCTCTTCCTTCCTTCCTTCCTCCCTCCTACCGTTCTGACCCTCTCTTTTTTGTCTCTCTCTCTTGCTCTCTTTCTCTCGTATATACACCTCCTTGTTGTCTGTATTTGTCTATGATTGTCTGCTTTTCTCTCTCCTCTCTCCTCCCCTTCCTTCCCTCCCTCCCATTGCTGTCTTTGAAATTCAAGTACATACATACATACATACATACATACATACATACATACGCATATCGAAAAAATGTAAAATCAGAATAAATAAAGCTAAAAATTGGTGAGGGTCTTGCATGTTATTGCATTTTGATATTGATTTCTGTTTTTATATTCTCTCAATCCTATAACATTTTCTTCGGACTTACTCTTCTTTTTTTTATATATTTTTTCTTGCATGGTTCAAGGTTTTTCGTTCCTGATTTCTGTATATATCTTGGCGGGGTGAGGCAAGGTAGTAGTACTTGGCGTGGGAAGGGGGAGGAAGGATGGAGGGAAAGGGGAAGGGGAGGGTGAGGAAAAAGGGGGGTGAGGGGACTTTCTGCACTGTTATTTTGTGTTCGTGCAAGGTAGAGAGAGAGAGAGAGAAAGAGATGCGTGTTCCAATAATTGTATGGCAGTGTATTATTCGTGTGTGTGTGTGTGTGTGTGTGTGTGTGTGTGTGTGTGTGTGTGTGTCGTATACACACACACACACACACACACACACACACACACACACACACACACACACACACACACACACAGCAAGACAGTCCTTAACAAGCACAGTGAATCGATGGACCAAAATGAGTGTGTGAGTCTTTATGTTCAGGTGTATCCATGCAGGTGTGGTGCAGGTGAGGTGACGACTGACCTGATCACTATCTTCCCAGGTGACGTGACGTGACGTGGAGGGAAGGGAAGGGAAGGTTGTAGATTGACGTGTGCTTCCTTGCAATGTTATTTTCTCATCGTCCAGGGTTGTGTTGGGTCACGGGTCACACAGAGAGAGAAAGAGAGAGAGAGAAGAAGAGAGAGAGAGAGAGAGAGAGAGAAGAGAGAGAGAGGAGAGAGAGAGAGAGAGAGAGAGAGAGAGAGAGAGAGAGAGAGAGAGAGAGAGAGAGAGAGAGAGAGAGAGAGAGAGAGAGAGAGAGACAGAGAGAGAGAGAGAAAGAGGAGAGAGAGAGAGAGAGAGAGAGATGGGAGTGAATTCGTGCGTATTTTTGTACATATGATTTTTCCAAGAATAAAACACGGGAATGCGGGTGGTTGGTGAATCGGCAAGGCTGTGTGTAAGCAGGGAGGGGGGAGAGCAGGGCGGGGCAGGAGGCAGGGGAGGGAAAGGCGGGGCAGAGGGTGGGTCGGGGCAGCAGAACGCATCGCTGACGGCCCTGTGGAAGGAAAGGTCGCGAGAAAGGGAGGGGATTCAGGCTTCAAAAACACCTCGTCAAATATTTAATTCTCTCCGGGATGAAACGAGGGAGAAGACCTGTGTAGAGAGAGAGAGGAGAGGAAAGGAGGAGGAGGAGGAGGAGGAGGAGAAACAGAGAAGAGAGAGAAGGAAGTGGAGAGAAATATGTGGGAGAAAGAAAGAAAGAAAAGAATGAACGAAAAGAGGAAGCTGATAGTCTCTGGCCAAAGCGTTAGTTATGGAAAGCTCAGGAAGAAGGGAAGACATAGGTGTTCTTGCTTCCCCGAGCGGGTTTACCTTACTGAGGGGACGGCCGGCAGATGGCATCATGTTTGTGGGCGACGCAGGAAAGTGTGGAGTCAGCTGCTCGACCACCCTTAGAGATCAGGAGAGATGCGAGACGTGAAGGAGATAGGAAGAAGAGGAGGAGGAGATTGAAGAGAAGGAGGAAGAGGAAGAGAAATGGTCTGAGAAGGGAGAGGAGAGGCGAGGACCTGCACGAGAAAGCTGCCTGTGGGGAGGAGGAGGAAGAGTGTCTAGGCAATACAAGGAAGTCTTCGTAAAGGGATCTTATTACCAAAGAATGACAGTCAGTGTTCACGAAATAGATATATACAAGACTATACCGTACATTTATTTATTTATACACGACAGCGTACTAATAGCAACTGTAACTTTTGAAATTACTTAAATGTCAATGCGTAAGACAGTTTCTAATTAAACAAGGAGGCAGAAGAATTGTTATAAAACCAAGTTCTTATCACCTTACAGTAATGATATTTATAGTGCAACCTTCACTGACCTCCTTTCCTTCTTCCCTCCCTCCCTTCCTCTCTTCCTTCCTTCCTTTCTGCTTTCCATCCTTGTAGCCTTTCCTTATTTTTAGCCTTCCTCTCTCCGTCCCATTACTGTTACGCCACTCAGGTGATTGGCTTTTGAGACGTGAAAAACTACAGGCTCAGGATCCTCACACAAAGCTCTGTTAGCGGACGATTGGGACGACATAGCGAGGAGAAAAAAAATAAAACACTCAAGTGGAAAGATATATTTGGAAACTATTATGCAAAACCTTTGATATTGTTGGAAATATTAGTTTTTGTTTTTTTATTCAGTAACACTTTATAAAAATTTGTGAAAAAGGAAGTGTACTGATCAAGGTCGTTTATTAATAATTGAAAATAATAAGTCATGTTTATCGCGTTCATATGAGAGAGAGAGAGAGAGAGAGAGAGAGAGAGAGAGAGAGAGAGAGAGAGAGAGAGAGAGAGAGAGAGAGAGAGAGAGAGAGAGAGAGAGAGAGAGAGAGAGAGAGAGAGAGAGAGAGAGAGAGAGAGAGAGAAAGAGAAAGAGAAGAGAGAGAGAGAGAGAGAGAGAGAGAGAGAGAGAGAGAGAGAGAGAGAGAGAGAGAGAATGTGTGTAAAGAAGAAAGCCAAAGAGTTAATGAAAAGATCCGCTGGTGCTGTGTGAGTTTGCCGACAATGAGGTGGTGGTGGTGGTGGTGGTGGTGGTGGTGGTGGTGGTGGTCGGTGAGGGGAAGGCAGCACACAGAGTTAAGGCCCAGCATTTCAAACTCCCCTCAGCATGTGTCAACATGAGCGTAGCGCCTCTTCTCCCTTCCCTTCCCCTCTTACTGTCTTGTGTATGTGTGCCTACCTATCTGTATGTCTGTCTGTCTCCTCATTCCCGTGTGTGTGTGTATGTGCGTGTGTGTACCTAAGGCGTCCAGAAGAGCAGCAGAGCAGGCAAACAGCAGCTGGGTATCGAGCCGAGGGTGGGAAGGAGCGGGGGATAAAGGCAAAGTTTAACTCAGACTTGACAAGCAGAGGGAGGACGGCGAGGACTGGGTGATAATGACTCCTGGAAGTGGTGGTACTGCCTCGGGGAGCTGGTTCGTCTTACCTCCTTGCGTCTGAAGTAGTGAAGAGAGGCTGCTGCGTGCTTTGGGTGCCGGGGACAGACAGGGAGGCAAGGCAAGGCAAGGCAAGACAGGGCGGTAGCTGGCGTTTTAGTAACTCGACTTTCTTTTCTTCAGTGTCACCTTACAGTTTGCCTTCCCCTTGAGGAAAGAAAGAAAGTAGGTAGAGTATGTGTATATTCTTGTATGTTAGTTTAGAATACATAGTCGTCATTGCTGTGAGAATATTGTAGAAGCATAGTGTATCTAAATCCCATCATCATTCAGAGCAGGTGTGACTAAGTTGTTTCGCTTCCCTGCTGTGAGTATCCTTGAACCTGAATCTGGACTGCTTCAAACTCCGGGACTCTCATCAACTTGGAGTCCTCGTGGAGTCACCCGCTGCTGCTGTGTTTGGCCGACCCAACACTGTAACTGTAACCAAGATTTGAGGTGCAGCGGGGACGCGGGGGGAACATTGGCGAGGGTTTGTGGTAGTGTGTAGGGCGGTGGATGAACCGAGTTTGGTAATAGAGTAAAAGAGTGAAGTATAACACAACCTGGATGAACAAGAAAGGAGGAGAGGAAGAGATGAGAGGTTAAAGAGTAGGAGAGGCAAGGTAGATAACTTGTGTGTACCTGAATGTAGCACTTACCTGTCCGTGAGGGAAGAAAGTACGTCCTTTTAACTTACCGCCAGCAATCACCCTTGGCGTAAAGCACCTGAGGTCGGATACTTTCCCTTGGACTCTGTCGGCGAGTAAATCTTTATTAACACATTTACCACCCGCCGCAGGGAGGGACGCGGAAAGTTGAAACAGTTACTCGGCTCGTCACGTAAGTTTTGAATAATCTCTTGTTTCTCGCCGAGCGAAGATGGGGCTCTTAAATTTTTCGTCCTGTCCACCGTCCACCGTCCACCGTCCATGCCTTCGCCGCGTGGAGACATATGGACTTACCTTAATAGACTCGCTGAGCTTGACTTGTGGTGGTGAACTCGGTGATATTCCCGCACTGCCCCGCGAGGCTGCTCACCTGCCACGGAAACAATTTAGAAATGCATATTCATGTATTGGAGCAAGTGAACATAAATTTTTTTTCTCTCTCTAATTCTTTCGTTCATTCTAGCCCGTGAAACATTTGACATTGTGTTGCGAAATTCTTGCCTCGCACAGAACACACTTACCAATTCATATGTTTTCATAGCAATTAAATTTTAAACGATCCCTTTTGTTTTTTTAGTTGCCAGTGCAAATCGGAAATGGGTTTTGCAGGGAAAAAAGCTGGAAAAAAATACATATATGATAGACATGTTTTCCTAAGAGGTGAAGAGGAGAGGGGAAGGGAAGGGTCAACAGGTGGTGCCCTCACGGTGACATTGTTAATAGAAGGGAAGAGAAACACCACACCACACCACACCACACCACACCACACCACACCACACCACACCACACCACACCACACTACACCATGCATCACCACACCACACCACACCACACCACACCACACCACACCACACCACACCACACCACACCACACGACACCACACTACACTACACTACACTACACTACACTACACTACACTACATTACACTACACCACACCACACCACACCACACAAAACCACACCACACCACACTGTACTACCATCAAACATCAAATATGCAAGAAAGTTTCAAAGATATACGCGTAGATTAACAGCATAAATCTGAACTCACTCACACATACGCCTGCCAGGAAAAAAATATCACCATAATTCCTTGTTTGAGAACATTACATAGTGCGGCGTAACACTAACGATAAAGACAACATATTTAAGTCCTGCCTACCTCGTAAGTGACAGGGAATCACGAGTAACTGAAATGTAGTATGTTGTGTCCGTAGACTTTTTAAGCGCGGCTGATACAGAGTGAGGAGCTATACTCGATCTAGGAATGTAGGGACGAGGTGAAAGGAAATGATGTAGCACTTATTTCAGACAGACAAACAGACGGACAGACAGTGGAAAATTAAGACTCCTGGAAGAATCAACTTAAGATCTATTTCTCCCTTTCTTCCTTCCTTGCACCCTCCTTTTCCCTCCCCTCTGCTCTTCCTTAAACATTCAGCATTACCATAGCACCTCCTTCTTCTCCTCCTCCTCCTCCTCCTCCTCCTCCTCCTCCTCCTCCTCCTCCTCCTCCTCCTCCTCCTCCTCCTCCTCCTCCTCCTCCTCCTCCTCCTCCTATCACTCGGGTCTTACCTTCCTTCCATTGCCTAAGGGTGATAGCTTGTCTCCTTTCCTATCCTCCCTTCATCTTTCTATCCCTCCCTCTCTACCGCCTGAGAGAGAGAGAGAGAGAGAGAGAGAGAGAGAGAGAGAGAGAGAGAGAGAGAGAGAGAGAGAGAGAGAGAGAGAGAGAGAGAGAGATAAAGCCTGTTCTTGGTACTGTATGTATGTATGTGCGTTGTACATTTGCGTAATGTTTTGTAAAGGAAACACTTTTGCGTGCGACTAAAACGACATATAAAGAATTGCAGTTTTATGTTTCAGTGCTTTTGCTTCCCCTTCATTTTATTTTATTTTATTATTATTATTTTATATATATATATATGCATTGTGAAAAGCTAAGTGGTTTTCCATTATCTATACTCCCGGCCCTTTACCTACGCTACAATTCCCTTTTGTTATTATTATTATTATTATTATCATCATCATTATTATTATTAACATTAACATTATTATTATCTTTTTATTTTATTTTCTAATTTTCCATCACTAAAACCTGCTTCATCATTATGTATTGAATAATATTAATATACAACAACAAAAATAGGATCTGATAAGCCTTTCTATTTCCTCTCTCCCTTTTTTTTCTTCTCTCTCTCATCATACAGCATCACCCTTCAATTCACCCTCCACCTACTTACCTTCTCTCTTTCTCAATTCTCCTTTCTCCCTTCTCCCTTCTCCCTTCTCCCTTCTCCCTCTACACCCTCATAACAAAACTCAGCCAAGCCATCACAAGGTAATCCCTTTCATTTTATTTTCCATGGCGAACAGGAAGACATCATTTCTTTTTTAATGACACTATATCGACGAGGTGCATCCATTTTACGCCACTCCACCACAAACCCTTCGCCCGGTGAGACAATATTGGTCTTATAATAGGCGGAAAATGAGGTTGTTTGGCCGAAGAAGTGGCGTGGAGGAGCCCCGCATTGGTATGTATGAGGCTGTGAGGGTGGGGTGGTGTGAGGCGCGGAGGGGCGAGGGAGGCTGTGGTGGGGAGGAAGAAAGTTTTTTTTTCTTTTATCATTGAGGAAGAGGAGGAAGAGAGAACCGTGGTGTGTGGTATGGGAGAGAGGCAATGGTAAATGTGGTTTGAGAGGGAGATAGGAGAGTAAGGTGGAGAATGGAGGGGGTGGAGGGTGAAGGGTGGAGGAGGGGGTAGAGGGTGGAGAATTGCTTAGTTATTTTTTCACTCAAAGTGGAGTAAGTCAACACTTGAATGAATTGCTTTGTCGATGAAGTTGTACATACGACGGCACGTTTCAGGCACTTAAGGGTCGCTACCTACCTACCAAACACACACACACACACACACACACACACACACACACACACACACACACACACACACACACACACACACACACACACACACACACACACACACACACACACACACACACACACACACACACACACACACACACACACACACACACACACACACACCTAGTAAACATTATAAATCATCTATCAGTCATGAGGTGATGCCAGTAATATCAAATCGCTAATCCA
>JAXIVD010005525.1:5000-17500 GCA_036785275.1 Cancer borealis
CTCCATATGAACAGCGCAAGGCAAGAAAAGCACACTACTTCAACATTCCGCTAAGCCAGCACGCTGAAAAACTGGAAAACAAAAACTGAAAACAAAAACAAAAAACAAAAAAAACAATAATAATAATTTAAATTATAATAACAAAATAATAATTAGACCACAAAGAGAGTCACATAAGTACTAATAAAAATTTAATCATAATAAATATTGCTCAAAAGGGGAAGTATGAAAAAATTAAATATATAAAAATCAAATGATAGGCACTTCACAAAAGCACTATTACGACACCAACACCAGACACGCCCCTCAAAAATAGCGTCCAGGGGCCATGGGTCTTCCAGCAAGTCATCTATTCTACGCTATGAATCTATGGATAAGTTTCACCAAGCAGAAAGGCCTTCTACTTCACAGGCAAAAGGAAGGTTGGGAGGGCGCCAGAAATAGTAGGAAAAAAAAAGGCTATAAAAAGGTGGGTCGGGGAAAGAGGGGAAAAGTCTGATAAACGCATGAAAAAATAATTATCTCCGGCCAAAGGGGAAAAACTGAAAGTCAAAAATAACAACGTAAAAAATAGAAAAAGTCGATGAGGAGTGAAATTGGCAGCAAGATAATTTGTTGCGTTGTGTTTATATATATATATATATATATATATATATATATATATATATATATATATATATATATATATATATATATATATATATAAATATATATATATATATATATATATATATATATATATAGAAAAAAAAGGTGGGTGTTCCAATTTTGTCTCACTGATGTTGTGATCAGTGAAAAAACAGGAGAGATTACAAGAAAAGGGTTGGCCACACCGAGGCTTGGCGGGCCTGGATGCGGCAAAGTTCTCGCACCAGAATGTGTCAATGTTGGATTGGTCGTTTTCGTAGTGGGTGGGTAGGGGGGCGGTGAGCCACCAGTGGGAGCGGAGGCTGGGTGTCCGCGGGGATGAGGGGGTGGGGAAAGGGGGAGGGATGAAGGGGAGGAGGGTTAAGGGGGAGGGGCGGCCAGGCGGCGGTTGTGGCCGTGGTGATGCCCTTACATACAGGCGTGAAGACAACACCCTCGAACTGGGGAGGAAATCAAGGCAACGGAAGTGTAGTTCGTCTTGATATTCTAAAGTGACATTCTTTCCGTGTGCTTCCCGACGCAGCAAAGATGAGGCAGAGCAACACGCGGTGTGCACACGTGAACGCGAGAGGCTGTGGCTGTGGGTGCACATACGGTGGTGGGTGTGGTGGTGGTGGTGGGTGTGGTGGTGGTAATAATAGTAGTAGTACTAGTAGTAGTAGTACTAGTAGTAGTTGTGGTAGTAGAAAAAGTAGTAGTAGTAGTAGTAGTAGTAGTAGTAGTAGTAGTAGTAGTAGTGGTGGTGGGGAGGGTGACGGTGCACACATATAAGTAAGACGTAGATACACACAGGTTCATCATTATAACACTTTTTAACGCACACCACCGAGCCCCTGCGACCGAGGGGTGGTCAGTGCAGGGGGCGGGGTGGGGCGGGGCTGGACGGGGAGGGAAGGAACGGAACGGGAAGCGAAAGGGAGTGAGTGAATGGAACCTGTTCACTTTGATATCAATTATGTACAAGTGTCCTTCTAACAGACAACGAGAGGCGGACTTTCCCGCCATCCAACTGAAACTCTGGGCTTCCTGTCGAGGCAATTTAGGAAACTTGTTGGGGAGGACAGGACGAGGGGGGAGGGAGGAAAGCCAGGGAGGGAGGGCATAGAGGTGAGGATTCAGTGGCTGTATTTAATGGGGTGGGAATGGGTACGGGAGGGGGGAGAGGGGAATAATAAGGGGCTGTTTTGCCCCCTCCCCTGCCCTCCCCTGACGCCCCACGCCTCGGCCCCGGCGGACACCACTGAGGGACAGACACTTAGATCGGTTTTCCCGTGAGAGCATCCAAATGTGTGGCCCGACTTGGAATGCGTTAAGAGGAGGTTATCTTTGTCTGCTGCAACACAACACAACACAACTCAACACACAGAGGGAGACGGCATGCTGGAGACTTCCCCTCCTTACGAGCCATATCATTATTATCATTATTATTATTATTATTATTATTATTATTATTATTATTATTATTATTACCGATTATTATTATTATTATTATTAATATTATTATCATTATTATTTTTATTATTATTATTATTTTTTTCAAATTTATTATTATCATTGTTATTGTTGTGCCTTTCCATTGCTGGTATTGTGTTGCGTTGCAGCTTATATAATTTGTAAGTTCCATTAACACGTACACATATGCAAAAGGAAAAAAAATTTCATATCTTCATATTTAATATTAAGTTTTTCTATCTATCAGACATGCTGGCAGTGCAGTGCTGTTCTGGAACTAAAAAAGATAACCAAAAATAAAAAGAGTAAAAAAAAAAATATATATATATTTATACATAGTACATGCATATAGAAAGAAAAGGGAAAACGCGTTTCTCGTTCATGAATATAGAGAGAAAATTTGGGATAAAATAATGATTGTCTATCATATGACAACTAGAGGCATTCTCGTCCCTGGGTCTACGACGCTCAATATTAATAATAACAGTAACAATAATGATAATAATAGTAACAATAATAATAGATAAAACGCTGCCGCCTGCTAGCTGCCGCACGGCACCACACTATTCAGCGCAGCAGCATCAGCACGAAACTGCATGCTTCAAGAAACATAAATGACACCTTGAGAGCCATGGTAGTATGTTAAGAGTCTACTACGAGAGCGAGAGAACTGCACCATGCCTTGGAGGGGGGAGAGTTGGCAAAGAGACACGAGTACCTCTAGTGTAACCTCACGTGTTCCTCTCAGTGACACGGGTATTATCTACACTAGGGTAAGACATCCATGTATACACACTAATGCTGGTCAACTACACTAGTTTGCTAAGTCCGGCACAAGAGACCCAAGTGGAGTAAGGCGGGCCATCCCATTTAGGGGGTGACGGGGGGGAACAAAATAGGATTCAAAGCTTTCAAAATTATATGCTTTTTATATTTATTTTTTTTTTAAAGGGAGGAAAGGTATGGACAGGCGGGTGAGGGTCTACGAGCGGCTGGAGGAATGACTATGAAGAAAGTCATCTCCTTCCCTCACTCCTTACACCTGCCCACGCCTCTCACCTGACGGCAGGACGCGCGCTGCACAGACCTGACAGAATTCAGCTATCAGATTCAGGATGAGGAATGTCTATACTGCCTGAGAAGTTTTCGTACTCATGGGCGTGAGGATGACACATTGTCTGAGTGGGCGGGGCTGCAGGAATGCCAATGGATGTACCGAGCAGCACTGGTCCACTCGAGGCGTCCCGAATATGAGATATGATCACACTAAAGGGCGTCAGATTACCATACTGCCAGCCTGACGCAGTGTGAGTGTGGCTGAAGTAGGGAGGGAAGGGCTGGAGGGATGCCAATGAGTATTCCGTCTCGTGCAGGGTGCGCCAAGGGGACCAGTTCCAGTCTTGGTCTTAAGACAAAAACTAGACCTTGTCACCTCGTCAGGATTGAGGAGTGTCTACGGGCAGAAGGTCTGGGTGGGAGGGATCGCCACGCCCAGCCGTCGTCACCCGTCCTCCTGCAATACCCTCCTACCGCTGACTGGGCAAAAAACTGCAGGTATCCGCAAAAAATGATCAAGTGTCCACAGTGCTTGTGTTTGCGGGTGTGAAGATGTCTGAGGACGCAGCTTTATGATAGGAGGTACGGGACCCTGGATGTAGGGGCTTCGGGTCCTCGGGTCAAGGAGTAACTAACACTAACTGCTAATTTGCTAGTAAAAATTTGGTGAAGCTGGGCTAGCTAAGACCCAGTTTTTTTATATTATTTTTCAAACAATGCGTAGTATTGGTGTAGGACCTAACATGAAAAGGTCAGTATTACACTAGTATTATGATGTTAATGGAGGGATTGCCCGGATAGGCCAATTGAATCTCAGACGCTTGCAGGGATGCATTCTGATTTGTCGTAAGATATCTGGCTGTCCTCTGGGCGTCATAAATGAACTGTGTGTGTGTGTGTGTGTGTGTGTGTGTGTGTGTGTGTGTGTGTGTGTGTGTGTGTGTGTGTGTGTGTGTGTGTGTGTGTGTGTGTGTGTGTGTGTGTGTGTGTCAGTGTGTGTGCGTGTGTCAGCATGCGTGTGAGTGTGTCAGTATGCGTGTGCGTGTGTCAGTATGCATGTGCGTGTGTGTCAGTATGGGTATGGGTGTACGTGTGAAGAACGCCTGAAGGGCGGGCGTGAAGCGCTAGGACAAGAATCTATCTTACGAGCAAAAGAACAACATCCCGACGAACAGTCATCGCAGACTAGTGGCGGCCGAGCTGGGTCCAGCGGCAAGCGACGGGCAGAGCCAAGCAGCCCAACCCGCCGCCAGCCTTGTCCTCAGCCCGGCCGAGTGTTGGTGTGTTAACCCTGGCAGACTACTGTGTTTACTGGCTAGATCATGTAATGTAGGTGGTTGGCAGTAGTACCTGTAGTCCTCCACATTGTTCTTAGCCGCTATGGGATCGGACACTCGATAGTAAACCACAGCTTCCACAGATATCGTCACAGAATCTCTGGTTAGAATCTGTGGGCGAGTGACAAGTCATTGGATAAACCCTGTCTATAAAAAACACTAAAGGTTCTATCGTGGGAGGGAGGGCAACAAGAAGAGGGAGGGCTTAGCGTTAATCTTACTACAGGCTCTACTGGAAGGACATAATGTGCAGGTAGTAGTACATTAATGAACACTTAGTAATCCTGGAGCATCGAGGCATTACTGTCTTGAAGGGTGGTGGTGGTGGTGATGATGGCAGTAGTAGTGGTGGAGGTGGAGGTGATGGTAGTGGTGGAGGTGGTGGTGGTGAAGGTGGTGGTGGTGGTGGTGGTATATGAACCGACTTTGTTACTGGGTCTCATGTGCCTGATGTTGCCTCGTCAGCTGTGGTCTGCAATCAACATAATCCTAACGCCGCCGACTGATGGAGTGGCTGCAAAGACTGAAGCACAGACATGACACTTCACACCTCTTTCGTGGCGCGTCACAAGAAAGCTTTGAAACCTATTTCTTTTCCCTCTGTCGGCCATTTCTTCGTCAGTGAATGACATGCACGGAGGAAACACTTGCTTATAAGCTTCTCTCTTTACAAGCTTGGGTCTCCTCGGTACCAAATATTTAATATTTCTTTCTCTCTCTCTCTTACTCGCTCTTTCTCTCTCTCAGTCTCGATCTTTCTTTCTCTCTTTCTCTCTCTCTCTTCTGCTGGATCAGCGGAACCTCTATTTGTGTTAAAACTAAGGTGATGTCAAGACTTTTTTTTGTTTTATTTACAAAGGGATTTCTCAAGCGAATCAAAAACTGTGCAGAGTAGCAAGCAGTGTCCCAAGCCGAGACTCGTGCCTAAGTGCGTGAGGTGATGTGAACTGAGAACGGGGAAAGAAGAGAAGGTGTAGGGAGAGGGGCGAGGAAGGGAGGTAGAGGGGGCAGGGGAGGGAGGTCGTCATCATAAAAATCATGGGTAGCGATCTGTGTCCACCGCGACGAGGATGTGGCAACGATGTTTTTTGTTAACGTGGCACCACTGTACAGTCTGGCAGTGGCCGAACACAACTTTTATTGTTATTCCATTCTGTAAAGGTGAAGAGAAACTTATTCCTTTCCCTTCCCCTCGGCATCTCCAGTTCCGTATAAAAACTGTCTGTTCGTTAAGAAACTTTAATACTATACATAACATTGATCTCAAACTTTATCTATAGATACTCGTAAACGAACCGTCGATTATAAAATGAAAATGAAAAATTGAACATAGAAATGGGAGTCTTTTTGTTTTCTTTTAGTTCAGTAATGGATCTTAAGAGCATGTGTGTCCTCGTCTGTGCGATAAACTAACAGACTGAACGACTCATTTATTATACAAGTGTCGGGCTAACAGACTGGCTCTCACGGCGCCAAGACAACACGTCACTATGACACTCAATATAACTTCACTGAATCAATCACGAGCACATCAGCATCATAATTATGGAGCTTAAATGAAAGACTAACTGACTGACTGACTGACTGACTGACGTGTGCCAATTCAGATGCTCCATGTCAATCACGTCATCAAACAGAGGTAAGATAATTAATGAAAGAAGAATGAAGTTATCAACAATTTCCTATTATACACTCTTCCTACCTCTGGTTTTCTCATCCTAACGTTCTTTTGTCACTGTGGTTATCTCCGCGTCTTTGGTCTCCCTTTAAGGCCATGGTAAGTCCGTCTATGATATCAAGGTTAATAGTATTCCTCTAAACTGCAACGGTTGACGAACACATACTTGCATCGGCCTAAACTCAACTCCCTTGTACTTCACCTCACCAGATAAACAATTCTCTCACGCAGACCTTCCTTACCTATGCTATTTGGTTATACTCCCTCTACTAACCACGCCCTCACCTGCACATCTAATCCTTTTCCTCTCATAAACAACTCCCAAGTGATGTCAAGGCACGAGCGCTGCCTCTCTCCTGATCCAGCCCTCCACCCGCTGCCACGCAAGACTCCGTAATTAACAGGCATTATTAAAGCAGCGTGTGGCGGTCCCCCCGCCTTGCTTGACGTCACAGTGCCTGCTGCAAGGTCTTCCAGCACCACCAGGGGAGGCACCGGTTCCCTTCCCTTGCACGCCGCAGGGGAATTATACTTGTGGAAAATATTACATCATCTCTTAACCAGTTTTCCTCTTCATACTTGGGATTTAATTAGCGTGAATCGCGGACTCAGGAGATGGAGAATAAATGCACGTTTTAAATACGTGTTGGTATAATTCTGCCGCGTGACTGGACCTGAGATTACCATCAGCGTGTTGTGTTTGGTTGTTGGTTAAAGTGGACGTAAAGCAGATGAAGCTTTGGCTCTTACCGCGGGGTGAAGAGGGAGGTGAAGGAGAAGGGAAGGGATTGAAAAAGAAGGGAGAGGGGAGGAGTGAATGGATGGGGATACTTAAACTTTCTGGATGAATCTGTTGAGGAGATGCTAGAGGCTGGGTTATCGCAGTGGGCAGGAAGGGGAAGGAGAGGAAGAGGCTGTCAGAAACACGAACTCAGACTCTCAAATCGAGCACGCCAGATGGGGAGAAGGTGGGTGGATGGAGCCTAGAGATTGTTAGTCCTTCCATCCACCTCCAGACAGCAGCACGCAAGCACGGCGTTTGGCTGGCTCATCAAGGGACAATATGAAGTGTTTTTCTAATCTTTGGCGCGATCTGAACTAAATTTTTTTCTTCCATATCGTGTTGTAATTATTGAGGTTATATTTGTCTCTGATTGAGCGGCGTCGCGGGGGAGGGTGATGAAGGGAAGGAGAGTGGAGAGGGAGGAGGGAAGGTTACCTGAGACAGCCACTTCAGGTGGAGGAAGCTTAAGGGAAGGTAGGAGTGAGGCAGCTTGGGCCCCGGTGCCTAGCTCGCAGGATAATACCGAAACAAATAATTGTGAAACGGATGAAAACATGAAAAAAAAGCGCTTTGTGCAAAAAGGTGGAGAGTCTAAGACAGCCTTGGGCGAAAGGAAACAAATCAATATAAATAAAGTCTGAGGTTGAAGAGGACGGGAAGTGGAGGAGGTGGAGGAGGCCATGGAGGAGGTGGTAGTGGTGGTGGTGTGGTGGTGAGACTCTTAAGCAATGGCTGATTGACAACAAACACCGTCAAGTGATAAGATTCTTGGAAACAAAAAACAAACACTGGTAACTCAATGAAAAGAAAAGGGATAAAAACAATGATTTTTGATATTATAAACAACAGACAAATGTTGATGAGAATGATGGTAGTATAAGTAATAATAGTAATAGTAATAGTAGTAGAAGAAGAAGAAGAAGAAGAAGTAGTAGTAGCTGTGGTGGTGGTATCACAAGGTTTTAGTAACTGCGGTCACTGTCCAACAGACGACCAGACACATCAGCCAGACAGGGGCCCAAGAACTTCTCCTTGAAGTACACCTGTAATCCTCCACGTTGGTTTCAGCAGCGGTGGCGTCTCGCACACGCATGTAGATCACCGCCTCCACCGACACGGGCACCGAGTCCAGCGACAGTATCTTGGTGAGTGAGTGAGGGAGGCGTTACTGAAGGGCCCCGCCACTCCCAGACCACCTCACTTTCCCTACCTGCTCCCTTACCCTTTCTCATCCCTCCGGACTACCTCATTTCCTGATAACACCTTCCTCTGGGCCCACCTTCCTGCTGTAACTATTCTCTTCTTCTATAGAGCATTAGGAGCTGACTGCTTTATCTAGGACATTAGACAAGCTAAGATTCCTTTAGTCATCAAATCAGATTGCAGTGTCGTCAATAACTTTTTCACAGCTCGTCAGGCATCAGCAGCGAGCTATTGACCATTCATTACCTCTGAATACGAAACCCTCAGCATCTAAACTCTCTATCCCTCAGGACACTGCCGACACTCCCTCGCTAACCCGTGCGATGCATCAGTTGCGTCAGGCAGCAGCTCTGCATCTTGACCCGTTTCCCGTCCCCCCTTCCATGGCACTGAGGCACACGGGGGAACCTGACCTGACCATCTATTATTCAATCAATATTCACCACCTTTGGACCTAACTAACCACATTCTGAAAAAAAGCTGCCTGGCTGCCGCCCGAGCCTGCCAGTGTTGGCATGTAGACGGGGCTTCAGTGCGGCCTGCTGATTGTTTACAACGTTGTGTCTGGAGGTGACGTGTGTCTGCCATCACACCGGGGATGAGGTGAGGGCCATCCATCCCTGCCTCCTCGTTTGACCTACGAGAGGCCTCAGAACAGATACACTGATATCCACAACAAGGTTCACACAAATAACACTACGCTGGACCCGACCCTGACAGCCTCCCTACGGCTGATGAAAAACAGCTCAAGTTATGTCAACCTTTTGTCATAGAATAAAAAGAACTAACAAATAAAACTGGTGGTGATGGTGGTGTGTAGTCTGGTGACCACATCCATACATACATGGTGAATGTCTAGTGACTTATGAGTAGTAGTAGTACTAGTAATAGCAGTAATTCATACACACTCTGACTGTGCACTGGAGGAGCTGGGGCGACATGCTTCTCAAAGGACAATGGAAACATTTATACTTATAAATACATATATGAAAAAAAGAGGAATTTCGGAGTTCCTGCAACTGTGTTATTGCTTCCAGGTGAAAGTGGCAGTGGTGATGACGATGGTGGTGATAGCAATGGTGGGAGTAATGATGGTGGTGAGTGGTGATGGTGATGGTGGTGGTGGTAGTGGTGGTGGTGGTGGTGGTGGTGGTGGTGGTGGTGGTGGTGGTGGTGGTGGTGGTGGTGGTGGTGGTGGTGGTGCAGCTGTAAGGCGTCTCTGGAACGGCCTAAGCTTCCCTCCCCCAGGCCGTCTAATGGCACACCGACACACCTGCATGGACAACACCAGGACCTCACGACTGTTGGAGGGGCGAGGACAGGCGGGGGACAGGCGGAACACAGGACAGGTGTGGTGTTGAGAAACAGAAACAACAGTACAAACAAAGAGGTGAAGGAAAACGAAGTACAGGAAACGAAGGACTGATAAATAACGGTGCTGAGCGTGAGAGGGACCACAGAGGCCGGGCATGCAGGACCGACCAGGCCCACTACACTAGGTCAGGGGGAGGAGGACCCTAGTGTGGGGACGAAGAAGGAGCAGAGGGAGGGAAGTGGTCTCCCTCTCTCTCTCTTTCTCCTTTTATATACTGTCTCGCTTTTCTACCACCATGGGGAAGGAGAAGGAGGACAGTCGTTCGTCTTGTGACTCGCTGACACCCCAGCACGGGGGCGGCAGCGGGGACGCGATGCCTCCCTTCCCCTGCCCACGGCGGCGCTGCCAACTGGGACGTTAAAGTGGGGAGAGGTTGAGGGGGTGAAGGGGTGAGGGGGTGAGGGGATGAGGGGGCCGCCTCATTGGCAGCGCTGTCGTGGTTGGAGTCAAAGGCGAGTAATATTAAAACGGTATTTAGCTCCCCCGGGCTCAGCGCCCCCGGCCCGGATCTCGTGCTATGGATGGGAAAGTTGGTGCGCGAGGCCCGGGTTGAGGGGGGGCGTCGAGCCCGGGTAGAAACTGAAGAATCGACGCCCGGGTAGAAACTGAAGAAAATCTCTTATGTGGAAGAACAAGAACTAAAATGTGTTATGGGTAAAGCTGCTCTGGGCGAGGCCGGACACGTGTGAGGACTATGGTGTGTGTCGCTGGTGATGTCTTGATGTGGAGGTGGTGGTCCAAGGCCGCGCGAGGCTCTAGTGTGAGTGTCGCCGCCGTGGGGGAGCAGAACACCTCGCCGGAGTGACGACCATCATGTGAGGCTTTATGAGTCCTCGATGGTGTGCGAGGTCCTCTCGCTGGACACACTCGGCGAGGTTCAGGGAAGGAGTCAAAGAGAAATGCTACTAACTAGCCAGCAAGCTGTTAGGTGAAGAGGTAGGAGCGGAGGGGTCCGCCAAGCGAGCGGGAAAGAAGAGACCCACCCGCCGTGTGGGTGTAGAGGAAGGAGCGGCTAAGAAACAAAGGAGGAAAGTAGTGGGAGACGCAGCGGAGGAGCACCTGTAATCATCTACGTTGGTCTCAGCATTGGTCGGGTTGCACACTCGCAAGTAGATCACGGCCTCCACAGACACCGGAACTGAATCCAGCGACAGGATCTTGGAGTGTTGAGACTCGCGTTAGAGGAGATACTGAGTCTGACCCGGCCTGACCTAGGCAGCTTTGTGCGGCACACGGGGCCCGGGAGGGGGAGGGGAACCCAGGGGACCCAACATACAGTTTACAGGGCCTCAGGGAAGGGCTGGGATGGGGAGCAACAATAAGATTACACACAAATACGAAGGTGGGGATTCGTGAACCTGAGGAGGGAGAGAAGGATAAAGGGTTCAGCTACACACAAATTAAGGACTTAGGACAGAGGGCAGAGGACGAGGACGAGGGGGAAGGGGGAAGGGGTTTGACACTCACGATATCACAAAGACACACTTGAATCACAGACACAAGAGAAGGAGGGTGGGTACTACAGTCAGCTAAGAGGGTGGGGTTGAAACACTACAGTCGTACTATTGGCAAGGAAGGAGGGAGGACAGGTAACCCTACTGTAAGGTGGGAGGGGGAAGGAAGGTGAGGGGTAGGGGGTCACACACTACATTCAAACACATCAAACGCCAACAAAATTCCAAAAAAACACACAATAATTAAGCATTTGTTTCAACTTGGGGTAAAAAATATTATTATGAGTTTATATGAAATATATGGATCAACAATTAATTTTAAGTTGTTCATTGATAGTTTTGTGAAAATTTAAGCAAAAAATATCTTAATAGGACTTTATGTTTTTATGATATTCTTATAAATCTTCAAAAATTTAAGAAAAAATGTAACTACAAAATATAAATCTTAAGACTACTGCGAGGGAAGGCGAGGCTGAGGTGAGGCTAAGGGGGGTGGAGGGGGAGGGGAGGAGGGACGGTACGGCGTCGGTGGTGGTGGGTGCTACAGGGTGCAACATAGCCGGTGGTGGCGGCGGAGGTGTTGCGGCGGCGGCGGCGGCGTCGTCATCATCACCGTAATGCACTCAAAGGCATAGGGTTTGCAGGAACATGATTCACATTCAACTAAACCAGTGAACATAAAACACCTGAAAATGAGCCCCACTTCCAATATGGGACAGATACATGTACATAGACAAAACCTGTAGACATAACTCTCTCTCTCTTTCTCTCTCTCTCTCTCTTACAGGTAGATAGTATATATATGCATACATAAACACCTGAGAAATGTTTCCCTCTGAAAACAGCATCAACACAGGAAAGAATAGGTAACACAGGGAAGGAGCAGCTACTCTAGGTCTTTGGGTTCACCGTCACAGGTAACACGGAGCAAGGAACAACTACACTACGGGCCTACGAGTTTACTGTCTAGTCTAGTCTACGGTGGTTCTAGGTTTTCGACTTGTGGGACAAACACGAACAACACAGTGGTGGTGGTGGTGGTGGTGGTGGTGGTGGTGGTGGTGGTTGTGGTAGTGGTGAGGGACAGAGGTGACAAGTGAACATCGCGGAAACGTAAACAACGGTGCAGAGCGAGTGTGTGTGATGTCATGGCATGCATACGTTCTGGCCGAGGCCATTTTTGCCCGGCGCGGGAGGACCTCGCTCGCCGGCCTCAGGCTCGCCTTGTCCCTGTACCAAGGCAGTTCACATTGCGCCTCTGAGAGTGAGTTGCTCAGACATGTTGAGTCTCGTTAAGAAAAGCAGCTCGTCTCTATACAAGCGTCCTTGAACAAGTGACAGCTATAAGTGACACCAAGTACGCTGTCCATTCAAATGAGATGTGGTTGATAGTTTTGTAGTCGTGTCAGGGCTGTGGCGGCCATGAACACGGGCGAGCGAGTGTCCGCCCTGCCCAAGGTCCCTCCCTGACGCACCGTGGGCGGCCAGCCGTCCCCACTGGCCCAAAATTTTG
>JAXIVD010005526.1:0-28638 GCA_036785275.1 Cancer borealis
GGAAGAATGGGGGGGAGGAAGAATGGGGGAGGAGAGGGTCTTGGAGAGGAAAGGGAAGAAGGTTTAAAGGGATCAACTTTTTATGGGGGGTTTTCTTCGTTTTTTTCTGAATTTTTCTTATATTGTCTAAATTTGTTTCTCTAATGTGACCTTGAGCTTAGGTTGTTCAGTGTATGGTGGTGTGTGAGGCTGTGTTAGCTTTGGTTAGGTTGGTATTATGGTTGTTATTATTATTATTATTATTATTATTGTTTATTTATATTTTATTTTATTATTATTATTATTATTGATTTAATTTCTATTACTATTATTATTATTACTACTACTACTATTTTAGATATATTGTTATCATCATCATCATTATGAATAAGTAAGAAATGGTGACACTACTGTTACGGTGGAGTTATTACTACTATCTACTATTACTACTACTACTGCTGCTGCTGCTGCTGCTGCTGCTGCTGCCGTGACTACTACTATTACTGGCTTTGTGTGAATATAACGTAACAATAATAATAACGGTAACGACCATAACGATAATAATAATAATAACGATAAAGGTGAAAATAATAATGATAATAATAATAATAATAATGATAACAATAATAATGATTATAATAATTATAATAATAATAATAATAATAGAATAGGGTTTGTTCACATGTGTGTGTGTGTGTGTGTGTGTGTGTGTGTGTGTGTGTGTGTGTGTGTGTGTGTGTGTGTGTGTGTGTGTGTGTGTGTGTCTGTATATGTGTGTCTGTATATGTGTGTCTATAAAACACACTCCGACAAACAGACAGAAAAAAAGGACACCAACAGACGCACGCCCACCGCCTTCACGCCCACACGCCCACCCTTGCAGCGCCGCCCACCAAGGGACACACATGGGCGGGGCGTGCATCGAGATGGTCACCTGGACACAACCCTGGACACCCCGACGCTACACTTGACCTCCTCCCTCCCACGGCCTCCCTCGCACGCCCCGGACACAAACAGAGGTGTGGGCGGGTGTCGGGGGCGGGGCGGGGCGGGGCGGGGTTGGTAGGGTCGCCGCCCCCGCATTATGGAATCAGGACGGGTGTCGTACAGTGACGCCCGGAACATCCCACACATGCAGCTGTTCCACCACCTGAAGCAGAAGTTCCCAGACCTCAGGGACAATGACGTCAACGAAAGCATACATAAGGTGAGGCAGGGAGAGAGAGAGAGAGAGAGAGAGAGAGAGAGAGAGAGAGAGAGAGAGAGAGAGAGAGAGAGGGGGGGAGGATGGGGGTGGATTAGGGCATACTTCACCTATAAGTTCTGTTCCTGGATTAGCCGCGTGTCTGTTATCTTTCCTTTTAGTGTGTGTGTGTGTGTGTGTGTGTGTGTGGTGGACAGTCTTTGGCATTCGGCCGCCCTTTGAGCCCTGCTTGTCCCTCTCATCCCACTCACTCTACTCACTCCTTCACTGACCCTCGTGGCGTGTGTGTCGCTGCCCCGCCTCCTAACAGGTGTGTGCCAGGCCTCACCTGCCGCCTGCCTGCTGGCTGTGGGAATTAGTGGAGCCTTGATGATGATGATGATGATGGTGATGGTGATGTGTGTTTGTAGTGAGCGTGCTCATATTTGCCTTCCTTTGTGCTTCCCTCAGTATGGCCTTGACCGTGAGCGTTGTGAGGAGGAACTGTCGCAGCGGACGCAGATTCATCCAGGAGGTTACTACGGACCGTGGGGGCGATCCTCCCCTGCCGCCTCCCGCCTCACCTCCCCTGTACTTCTCTCTTCTCCCTCCACCCCCAGCACGCCGCTGCTCGGTCCCACCTCCCCCGGCGTGGTGGCCGCCCTGCAGCCCGGCGGGGAGTACCTGGTGTACAACCCCGGCACGGGCGGGGGCGCCGCCCCGTTCTTCACGTCGCCCCCGGCCACCAGCTCGACGGCGCTGCTCCCCTCCCCGGCAGGCAGCCCTCTGAGCTACGGCTGGCACCTCGGCGTGGCAAATGGTTTCCGCCCCGCCCCGAAGCAGCCCCAGGACGGCCTCGACAGGCTGGGGGACACACCAACGGGTTCCCGGGACCGTTCTAAGTCACGATCCGGCACGCCCGTCACGCCCAGCTCGGCGCCAGTTATGCCTAACAACCACGACCCGTTCAGCGAGGTGCCCGAGCGGCGGCGCAGCGCGGAGACTTACCCTCAGGTGCGACGAGAGCTGGAGGCGCGGTTGGAGGGGCTGCGCCTCTCCCCTCTACCCCAACGTCACGCCATGGACCCGCCTGCTGGTTTGGCGGCCACGGCCACAGCCACCACCACCATTACCACAACCACCACCACCTTTCCTCCCCTCACCACCACCACTGCAACCACCACCACTACCACTACTACCACCACCGCCTCCACAACCATCAACTGTACAAACCTCAGCCCAGTCGACGGCGGCAGTAGCAGCAGCACCAGTAGCAGCGGCAGCACCAGCGGCGACGGCAGCAGGAGCAGTGGCCGCCCTCCTCCAGGTCGGAGACTTGTTTCTTCTGTGCATCTCGTCCCTCTTCCCCCCCACGGGGCGCATCACGCCCCAGGTCCCCCCGCCAGTGACGGCACAGTGTCTGTGTGTGGTCGGTCCTATACCTCAGTCAACCTGCAGCTGAGACAGCCGTCCATTGAGCCTCAGCAGCCCATTCAGATCCGTTCTGGCGGGTCTTCCCTTACCTATTCCACCTCGTCCCTGGACCACCGGCAAGGCTCACGCTCCTCCCTCCAGATCTCCATAGGGCCCTCAGGAGGCACCATCTCGGCCATGCGCACAAACCTTGACAATAAAAATTCCCCGGCCAACACAGCGTTCCACATCCAGTACAGCTCAGGCACCGAGGAGGGCTGCTCCCCCACGGAGACACCCTTCCCCACCACGGGGGATGTGGTGGGTCCAGAGGGAGTGGTGGGGCAGGCGCGGCGGCCCCAGACCTGGTACATGTCAGACTCTGTCTCCTCAGACTCCAGACAGAGAAAGTCCTCCCTGCCAGAGTGTGTGGGGCCGCCCGTCACCCTCCATCCCTTCCACTACCCACCCTATACCGAGCCCGGCCTGGGCTACTCTGCGGCAGATCCTTTGTTGAGTGTGCCGCCATCCGGGCCTGACTCTATCCCCTTGCAAGGTAGAGCAGCCTGTGCCGTGCTGTGTGCCCTGTGTGTGCTGCCTGGCCACCCTCAACACCCCCCGCCCCACCAACCCCTGCCACCCCAACCGCCCCTAGCGTGGCCCATCACCATTCCCTGACCCCAACAATCACTGATCATGTTCTGTGGCTACTAACTCTGTGTTTTGTTCACAAGACCAGTATTTTGTGCCGTGTAGACTGGTTAGTTGGCTGGTAGACGTGTCCCTAACCAAGACTTGAGCTGTGTTGTGTTTGGCTGTGATGGGAATTTTTATTGTTTTTTTTTAACCTCAGTAAATAATTAATTAATGGCCTGCTCGTTGTCAGGACTAGGGCGGCTTCTGAACCTTGTTTGGTGTGTGCCTCTGGCCCTGTGTGTGTGTGTGTGTGTGTGTGTGTGTGTGTGTGTGTGTGTGTGTGTGTGTGTGTTCGCTCATGTGCTCAGCTCTAACACACACACACACATACACACACACACACACACACACTCACACACACCTTGTTATCCCCCACTCCCTTCAATCACCAGTTACATTAGGACTTCTTTGCCCTTCCTTGCCTTCCCGTCCTTTCCTTACCCACGAGGGGCCTACACAGCACCACTCCTCACCTCACACATCTGTAGTAACTAAAACAATAAATGTAGAAATGCCTGCAGATCTCATAGACATTAGATACAACATTTTCTTCACTGTTTTACTCACCATCTTTATAATTTGAGAATGACATAGGATTATAGATATGCTAAAGACGTTTTGTTGTATATGTACAGAGTGTTTGTTTTATTGTGTATTGGCGTACGAAAGGTAGCATTGACACTTTACCATTTTCAACCACTAGATGTCTTCACCACAGTTTAAAAGACGTACACTTTAAAAAACTTTTGTATAAGTCAACAATTTAACACTTCAAGCTGGAATTGAAAAAAAAAAGTTTGATAATTCTATACATGCATCCATCAGATTTTAGGAAGACATTTATGAGGAAACTCCCACTGCTATTTGTGTATTGTGACGTGTATGTGTGTGTGTGTGTGTGTGTGTGTGTGTGTGTGTGTGTGTGTGTGTAATCTCTGCCTGTCTAACGTCCATGTTTGTGATGCAGTGCTGATCCAGGACCAGCTGGCACGGAAAGAGCGGATGGCAGTGGAGTTGAGCCATCAGGTGGAGGAGAAGGGCAGGCTGGAGGCGGAGGTGGAGATGATGGTGAGGGAACTGCAGGCGCGGGAACAACAACGCAAACACAACGCAGATACGAACACTATGGTGAGTGGTGATTGTGGTTAAAAGTGGTGGTGGTGTGTGGTAATTGTGGTTAAAAGTGGTGGTGATGCAAAGTAATTGTGGTTAAAATTGGTGTATGGTAGTGAGTAAACTGTTGGATTGAGGATTGAGTGCATGAATATATTTACCCATATACTTAGGTGGATAAGAGATGGATATGTAGGCTATGTTAGGAAACTAAAAGGTGGAGATTGAATAGGTGGATGAGTGATATGTAGATTTAATGATTGATAGTGTCTACAAGTGGATGAATAGATGGATCGGTGGCTGTAGGGAAGGTGGACTTGATGTGGTTGTGAATGGAAGTAAAGATGAATGGATATGTAAGTGTGTCTGAGAAAGGACTGGATTTTGTAACATGTATAAACAAATGTATAATATATGAACCTGGATAGATGAATGAATGTGAACTAAATAAATGACACACACACACACACACACACACTGCTAGTAATCAATGTGTTTCTCCCTTGCAGAGGATAGAGGAAGTTCAGCAGGAAAACCAGAGGCTACAGTCCGAGTGTTATGAGATGGAGAACAGAATACTGCGTCTAGGTGAGTATTGGCACCCAGATCATTGCTGTAAATTTTGTTCTTGATGTTCTTTCTTCATGTTATTATGAATACGGGAAAGTTATACTCAAAGAAACTATTTTAGCTCACTTATTCATTTATATATCTTGCAAGTATTCACGACAGTTAATTTCTATCCGCTAATCCTCATCTGATGCTTGATTGAATGGTATGTTACATGATACCATTAATATATATACTTTGATAATTACAGTTAAAAGTAAGGTTTGTGCTGGTCATCCACACCCTTTACACAGCCAAACAAACATTCACATCAACCTTTTGTCTTTTATTCCTCCTCACAGCACCGGACTTTGAGCTTGACAACTACTCTAACCTGACATCACCCCAAACGGCCTTTAACGAGGGCTCCCCCATCCAGCCTCCTCCACCGCAGCTCACCAGTAAGTACTCGCGTGCCGTGCAGATCTTCAGGAACATCATGGCGTCCAAGCAGGAAGAGGAAATGCGACTCAAGGAAACACAGTGGAAGGATTTTCGAGTGATATTCCAAGACGAGCCTTGGGACATTATTGTGGAGGATTGGGACAGTGAGAGGCGATGTCCACTTGTTTTGTAGTTATAGGAGATATGAGGCAACCTTGATTCTCCTGCTGTAGGCTCTGAATGGAAGGCTGGTACTGTAGGCTATGCAGAAAGAGAGAGGGGCGGAGGCAGTTGTAGTAGGGTAATATAAAAGGCAGTGTTTTAGGTAATGGTAGTAGTAGTATCGCAGTGGTTTTTGGAGCTGTAGTAGTAGTGGTAGTAGTGGTGATGTAGGTCCTTTATGTAGTTTGTGGGGTGTGTGGTGAGGATCTAATTGAGTTGAAAATGAAAGTAAGTGAAACAAGGCTTCTTTTTCTCTCTATCTTTATAAGGACTAATGTAAGCGGGGAGGAAGCCAGAAAACAGGGAAGACTATTAATAGAGTCATGTACAAATCACATCTAGGAACAGGAAGGGAAGAGAAAGCTATACATGAGTGATCTAGGAAGGGATAAATGCATCGAAAGTACTACAAGAAAGTTACTCTTGAAGTGCAGAGAGACAAATATAAGTAATTGCAGGCAGTGTTGTGTTTGGTATTTGTGTCAACTCAACACTGAGGAAGCCATACAGACAGCGAGAGAGAAAGGGTGACAACAACAACAGGAAGAGGAGGAGGAGGAGGGGTGGATTGAGGCAGCAAGACCATATTAGAGTAGCAACAGGTGAAGGTGTAACATACAGTATTGCCAATAACACCTGAGTAATGATGGCAGACTGTGTTTTGAAGCAGTGAACGTAGAGGGACAGTTAATGCAGTGGTGTCACCTTGTATTGAGAGAAAGAAGGAACACACTTGAAGGGGAGGGTGTGGGTGGAGCGAGGGTGTGTGTGTGTGTGTGTATGTGTGTGTGTGTGTGTGTGTGTGTGTGTGTGTGTGTGTGTGTGTGTGTGTGAGGGATGCTTCACTGCACTCACTCACTTGTAATGTTAGCCAGTGCCTCGGCACCTCACATGTCAGTGGTCAAGTGTGTTGGTGACAGCTATGAGAGATGGGACACACACACACACACACACACACACACACACACACACACACACACACACACACACACACACACAAGGATGCATATGTATCTTGATTGACATTTAGAAAGTCCTGTCAATCATATGGTTACAGAATTCTTCTGTTTTTAACTGAATAATGATCTAGATATAATTTTCCATATGTTAATATTGACTAGCAAATTACAGAACAAACATCTTTCTGCTTTGATTAGAAAGGCATAACATTTTATCTTCCATTAGGGAACTATTCCATATTTTGAGGAATGAATGACAGCTCTTCTGACACACCTCTTAGCTGCCCATCCCATTGCCACCTGACTTCTTCTAATGGATACAGTTGCTCTTGATATGTATCAGTCACAGTTACTAATAGTTAAGGAGGATATATATGTGTAATTACTTGTTGTAATGTATGTAATCCCTTACACTGAGCAGTGTTTAGTGGTTGAAGGTATTGTAACAGGCTTAAAAATAGGTATTTATTTTCCATATGAAAAAAGGGAGAGATAGTGTGTGTGTGTGTGTGTGTGTGTGTGTGTGTGTGTGTGTGTTTGTGTGTTCACTTTAAAACTTCTTTAATCCTTGCAGGAGGAAGCTCTGGGTCAAGTTTGGGTAGTGAGCTGGGGACTCCCAACACTCCCCACACCCCCAACACACCTGTCTACCTCCCGACCAGACCAGCTCCCCCTCCACCAACACCCCCTCCGCCCCCTGTCCCCAACCACAGCTACGGGCAATATCAGGTTTGAATAATACAGTTGTACAGTACAGTAGAACTACAGTCGCACTGAGACCACCAGCCTATACTAGAACCTTGTTTTTTCAGGGTCGAGGCGGAGAGCGGGTTGAGGAGGCGAGCCACAAGTGGAGCTGCTCTAAGTGCACCTTCATCAACCACCCGGACATGAACATGTGCGAGATGTGCGACTTTCCCCGCTTCACCATAGGTACGACTCCCCCCCGCCAGGCAGCCTCTACTCCCCCCTACCATCAAGGTCCCTGCTACTGCCACCACCGTCACCACCACACCACAGGTCCTCCTGCAGGTTCTCTCAGGCCAGATGCTGCCATCTTGCAACACACCAACTCTTGCTCCTCCCTCCCTCTCTCGCAGGGCAAACCCAGCCTCACTAACATTCTCAAAGAAAAACTCTCCAGCCTCAAGGACCGTCGCTCTGACAGTGTTTAATGACTCATGACAAGGATGTGTGTGTGTGTGTGTGTGTGTGTGTGTGTGTGTGTGTGTGTGTGTGTGTGTGTGTGTGTGTGTGTGTGTGTGGAGAGAAAGAGAGATTACGTGCTTGACTCACTAAATGACATGTTTTTCAGACAATAAATTCAGCCAAGGAAGGCAAAGCTTCTCTTCAGTGTCACTTTATAGATCCTTATACTCAGTAAAAGTTTAACAGACAATGACGTCTCTAGAGAACACAGACGATGACTGAACTTACTCACACAGACATCACTGATCAGTAGAGTGGACAGCAGCACCCTTTAAAGTGAGGTGCTTTAGGAAGTGTAGACCTGCATGGAACACATGTGATGGCATCAGTCTTTTCAAAAGTGTATTCAGAATGCTGCTTATTCTTCCATTATTTGAAATTTTTACACCGTTCAATACAACTCCCAGACACAGGCTTTATGAGGTGTGAAAAATCCTCTTCCTTTGCTCCACCTCACCTTTAAATTGTATGGAGACTGTGTTGAGGGAAGAATAAGTGGCACCCTAAACCCACCTTGGATGACACTCACTGTGATGATTGGTCCTCCAACACATGGCTGCCTCACTCGGACCTTCTGTTCAGAGAGGCTTGACTTGTTGTTTTCTGAAAGTGACAAAGCAGTTTAGAGGTTGCCAGGGACTGTGAGGTGAGGTAATATGAGGAAGGGAGGGAGGGAAGGAAGGAGGTGTTGTGTGAATCACCAGAAACTAGTGATCAGGACCTGCAGCTTCGGTAGTGCCATTCTGAGATGCCATTGACTTTTCCTTGTTGCTGTTCATCTATGAGTGCCTTAGTTGTGCAAATTTTCATGTGTTGTCACTTTTATTTTCTATATTTTTACCGGAAATATCATTCCCTCTAAATAGAATCCATTTGATATTGACTTTATCGGCCATAAACGTTAATAGTTGTGTTGTCTTGTAAATAGTTGCATTGGAAGGTGTGACGGGATCAGTTTGAGAAGGAAACAAAGAACACAAGCAGGTGTTGGCTAAACAACTGTCTTGTTGGCATTACAAGGAAAAACACACAAAAAGTAGATGGGTGTATGTGTTTTGAGACCACAGGCAGAGGAAAGTTTTTCTTCTTCCGCATGAAACTCAAGGCTGTTGTGCTTATTATTGAGACACATTCCTGGCTCTGGGTCTGTCCTGACTGGCATTCTTTACTAAGATCATAGAGGTCGGGGTAAGGATTAGTTCTTCCCCATTCTCCTGGCTTTTGTTCTGTTCTTGGGTGACATCCTTCACTAGGGTGTGGACAGTGGCTTGGGGGATCATGTTTGCCTTTTTGTCACACACTCCTGGAGTTTGGTGTTTCCTGTGGTGGTGGTATTCAATGGTTCCTGTGAACATTGTTGATGTGATCCAACAGGACATGCTTTCTCCAAGGGCTAGCAATGCACTGAGTTGTGATGAGTAATGAGTTGACACCATCGTGTGCATGGTGGATGTTGAGCATCAGTTTTCTCATAACCTTTACTTAGTATTATTAACATGCACTAACATGAACCTTGCAGGCTTATGGATCATGAACTGCAGGTGTTGATACGTATGCTATATTTTCTTTGTTTATATGTATATGTTTATCTTACTATTTTGAATCATGATGTGCTGCGTGGTATTGTCCGTGTCTGGCTCTAGAGTGAGAGTTTGCTCAGGAAACAGGGATCATGACTTGCAAATTGACTCCCAAGATATGAAAGATTTTATAAAGCATAACTATTTCCTCTGCAATCTCGTGCCTGTGTCCTAGAATGCTTCATGGTATGCTGCAGTGTGGTTGTGAGGAAAAAAGAAACTCAAGTACATATTTTCAGCATTAAAGTCTCAATGAAATACTATTTGAAAATAATTTCATGATCCCTTCATTCAGAATAAGAGGTTGAGTTACCATTTTCTTCACTGCTGTACTGCCTTGCGGGTGCAGGACTAGTGGCCTCCCACACTGGCGTTGGTACTGTTGGGGCACCTCCCTCCCTCCCTCCCCTCCGTCCAACCTTCTGGTGCTGAGGAGATACTTGAGGAACTTCTGTGTCGAGAATTATTACCATTAAGAGTATTGATGATTGATTGCTACTTAAAGTAAAATATGCTGAAAGAAATATAACTTTCATTTGGTGAGGCCTATTTATTTGAATTAATAATTTTGTGCTCCACGCTCATTTTGCTTTACTTAAATGAAAATACATCCCTTTTCTTAAGATCATAGATTTGCTCTTGATCCTTATGTTATTATGGTTTTCTTTTGTGCATAATGTGCATCATTTTGCAAATTTCAAACATGGAGTGTGACTTGTTACAAGTGTATCTGACTAATGTGTGAAGTTTGAAGTGCCATCTAATTTGTTTACATCCACCAGTTAGCTCTTAGAACATGAACCTTTATGAGGATGACCAGGTAAGGGACTTCATCATTACTTTGTCTTCAAACAAAACTTCATATTCAAGGTAGTTCCTGCATGACACACACACACACACACACACACACACACACACACACACACACACACACACACACACACATGCACACACATGCACATACACATCAGTTTTCACTGAGACTCAGATATTCACTGCATATTCACCATCCTTATCATGCATTTTCCCTAATGTAGGTGCTGATTGCTTGCTCAAAATCACATTGTATATAATGTTGATTCCTTTTATGTATGCATACTTCTAATTCATTCCACGTTGAATTGGAATCCTACAATCTTGTTTTTCCTCAGGTGTCACTGTACACGGGCACAAGTTTGGTAAACAGTCAGTTGTGGAATGATGATAATATTTTTATGCTATGCCTGAAATTCTATGTTACTAGATCAGTATTTTGTGAATATATGACATGGAATAGGGCACAGCAGTTAAGAGTGCATGCTGTGGTAGTGAATTATCTGTAAGGAGCATGTGGCATGACAAGATGGTAGTGCAAGAGCAATGAAAGCATACATGAATCATGTGACATGGAACCTTGTGCAAATGGAGTGTGGTGTAGTGGAATGGGTGAAAAGGAATATTTTGAGGTGGTTTGGTCATCTTGAGAGAAGGAAGAGTAAAGAGTTTATGAAGAAAGTGTATGTGAGTGAAATTGTTGGTTCTAGGAGGAGAGAAAGACCAGTTGTAAGACGGAAAAATAGTGTAAAGTAGTACATGAATAAAAGAGTTGCTGATAGAGGGAGAGGAATTGAACAAGCAAGGAGGGAGTGTGTGGATAGGGAGAGGTGGAGGCACTTCTAACATTGCTAGAATAGAATAGATTTGTAGTTGTGGCGAGAAGCAAGAGGGACGTGTTATTGCCTTTATGTAAGATGAATAGTTATGTTGTTATGTTGTACACCTGTCCACCACCACCACCACCACCACCACCACCACCACCACCACCACCACCACCACCACCACAAACTGCACAACAAAATCATACCATTTCTTGACATGACATTTCTTCACAAGGTACTAAAAAGACTGTCACTGTACTTACATTGTATTTAGTGTTAGGAGGTCTTTGTTCACACTTCATGCCAAGTAAATACCTAGTGCACTGTAGATTACATGTTCAAGTAGTAATTTACTTTGCTGTTCCTTCCTTAGAGCATTACTTGTGGCTTTCTATAGACAAATCAAGTTTAGTGAGGAATTATATATAACTTTTCTTTCCTCTTCAAGATCACTGAAGTAGACTATACACTTTGCCATATTTTCCTGCACATGGACAAAATATACTATAACTTTTTTTCCCCGTGAATGACTTGCTAGAGACTTGTAAGGTGTTGTGATGATGATAATCCTGCCATTACTGTATGCCTTTACCTTCCCTCCGCACCCTATTCACTCCAGGAGATGATACATGTTTCTTACTTTCGTTTCTCAGGAGAGTTGCAAGACATTCATATCCAAGTTAGGCACCAAAACATCCAATCTGCACGTAAGCCTAAGTTACATGCATGGTGACTGCTGCCTGTCTCTGCTCACCTCACCTTTGCCTCCTCCTCACCTCCCCCAATGTGTCTCACCTTTTCTCCCACATTCTCCCCTTCCTTAAAGATAAACAATGCTGTGAGTTTTCTTTTTATATATTTTTTCTTTAACCTGCACTAAATACTTGCAGAAACCCTCTCCTCCCGGTGGTTCGGTGTCATGTTGGTTGCTTGTTCCTCCCTTGCAGAGTGAAAGGCGAAGGATGTGAGGGAATGTGATGATGAATTATTGAGTGTGATATGATAGTGGTGCACATTCCCTCCTCTCAGCCTCACAGTCTAATTTACTTGTTATTTATGGAAAGAAGATGCATAGCAAAACAAATTATGTTATTAGTTATTATAGTTACAGTTACGTGCCTCTGTCATAGAGTACACGTGTTGAGACTACTTGCATTTTCCAAAAGTTATTCTTGAACTTGGTGAAATGACTCTTTGGTTTGCCGCTGATGCTGCCTCTAAAGAGCTGAGCTGATGTTAGCAGGCATTCTGTTGAGATGAAAGAAAATAGAGAGAGTGGGAGGAGGTGGACTCACACACACACACACACACACACACACACACACACACACACACACACACACACACACACACACACACACACACACACACACACACACACACACAGACATGCAGTTTGGTCTTTTCAGCATGCATGTATACATATATACCTAATTTTCTGAGTGTCTCACCCCATGTGAATGTGTGTATGAGCCAATCTTTTTGCATCCTCCCTCTGCATGACCTGAAGGCAGTGGTGGGGCTGACCAGCATCACTGCATCCACTCTTTAAGGTGTTGTTACAAGTATCTGTCCTTAATGCATCTAGAGAATAATCCAAAAAGATAATTGAATTCCCCAAAACTACATAATCTTATCTGTATTATAAAATTGACCTGAACAGTACCATTATTTGACGGAATCAGTTGTTTTCCAGAATGTTGTAGTCTCTGCTATATTCTTAGAGTAACATTTAATAGAATGCAATCCCTTGTATCCTAAATTGGTGTTTGCGCAAAGGAATGTGTGGGTGAAAGGTGTTCCAATGAGGCCCATTCAAACTGAGGTGGAGGGTTGAACTCACTTTGAAAATATGTGCATGCATGTACTCGTAGGTTCGTGTGTGTGTGTGTGTGTGTGTTTATTTACCTAGTTGTTATATACATGGCCTGAGTTTACATTCATGTTGTTCTGTCTATATCTACATTTGTCCAGACTCTCCTTTAGTAGTTATACATTTTTTACCATTATCACCTCTTCTTGATACGGTCACTTTCCAAATGGGCATTTGTAATGTATATCTTTTTTCCAAATTTATTCTTTTGGTAAATATTCGGTCTAATATTGATTATCAGTTACCTATTGTATCATTGCATTATTATTGTTAGTTTCAATAATATATTTTCCCAAATAGTTAAATGTTTTGATTTTGTGGTATGCATATGTGTTTGCATGTGTGCGTGTACATGAATGTGTGTTTGTGTGCGTGTGTGCCTACTAAGAATGCATTAATTTAAGAGGATACAAGGATGTAATAGCATAGATCATCTCAGTTGATCTTTATTAAATTTTTTCATTGGTATCAAATTAATAATAATAATAAATGGTTTATGAACAAGGCAGTCATAGACTAAAAATATACTGATACAAATTGAACCATTCAACACAAAGATGAGTACATGTTTTCAACTTTTCATTGTACAGTAAGAGTCTCGGTTTACCCTTCACTTAAAGAAATGGTAAAGCCTCTTTGTTCAGGGAATGCTGTGGCAAAAATTTATTTAACAATGAAAAAATAACTTCCCCCCTTTCTTATTACAGTAATGATAAATTTGCCAATAAAAGGTAGCAGATTGTCATCAGAATTGTATTTAACAAAGCCTATTGAGGTTTGCATCAGTGTTGCTTGTGATTGCATGTTGGCACATTACACATAGCTGCTGGCACTGACCAGTACCAGCAAACACTGAACTGCCTTGCATTGTCTGCACTCACGGATGGAAATGTCCCGAGGGTGGTGTGCCGTGCAGTGGTGAGGAAGAAGCTTGTACACACTTTGCTCCTCACCCTCACAGCATATGATGAGTTTGTAAAGCTGTGCACTCATTCTTTTCCCTTGATTACTCTCTTTCTACAATGCCATGAAAAATCTATTTTTAATCGTTTCTGAATGATTTTTTGGTGTATTACTAATTTGTTTTTGTTTCCTTTCTCTTTGTTTTGTTAATGGGCATATAATTTAATTTAATTGACATAATTATCAAGACTGGACATTTCTGTTTTGTGAATATGCTAGAAACTCTGCATTTCATGTAAAAATATATATATAAATTACTTTTATCATGAGTTCACAGATCGCTTGAACCTTACTCATAAGTAGCAAATTACATGAATTAATATTGTGTATGTATATAGACGTAGAATCTGTGCAGTTGTTCTCAAACTATTCTGCTTTAGCTCTAGTCATTAATTCATTTATGCAATTCTTTCACACAGAACTTACTTATCAAACAGCACCTTAAGGAACACTCCGACAGACCACACAGGAATGCACTCCAGACACCTTGAGGTAGAAGGTAGCTCAGGCCTCACCTCCACCTGTACTCAGGGAATGGAACCCCAAAACCCTTGATTAAAGAGTCACCCAAGGCCTGCAATGCTCACACTGTCAGTTCATCTTGGCACACACGCGCACACACACACACACACGCACACTGCTTGGTAGCTCGGTGGTAACATCTTGGCCTGTCACTCGACAGGCTTGAGTTTGTGCCACGCTCAAGGTGCAAAGTTTCCACTGATGAACAAGCATCAAGTGACATCTCCAAGAGGATGGGGTGTGTGATGTGTGAAAGGTCACAGCCTTACCCATAGATCAGGTTATAATGAGCTATAATATTTCTGGGAGTGTAATGGCTGGCGATCACAACTCCAGCGCGTGATCCTGAAGACCTTGGTTAATGACACACATACACATACATACATACATATACACACTTTATAAATGGAAAACACAATACAGGCAATTATTGGTTGTAGAAGTCACTTTACATGAGAATACAATATAGACAGCAATAGAGACTGAGCAATGCAGTGCACTCGGAGACCCTTCAGACACACACACACACATTCACAGCAGCCAAGCCTATGTGACCAAAATACCATCAAAATTTGGAGGCCACCACAGCAGTAGAATTCATGAGGCAGGTGTTTTAGTGACCTAGAGCTTGCATCTTATCCTTCTCCTTATCCTCCTCCTCATCCTTGTCCTCCTCTGAGTGCTGGAGAGGCCAGGTGGTGTTGCTGTTGTTGCTACTGCTGCCTCCTACCTCCTGACTAACTGCTGATGCTCTGCCTTTCTAGGGTCGCAAGAATACCGCGGCTGGGCGATGGTGTAAACTCTTCCCTTCTCTCGCTTCTTCTCTCTGCCCCATCAAGGTACACACACACACACGCACAGACTCACTCACTCACTCACTCACTCACTCACTCACTCACTCCACCTAATTTTATGTGTGTGCATTGGTATGTATACATATTCATTTTTTTTCATCTTGAGTCACATTCCTCCACACAGTTTTACAGAGTAGAGTGTTATACTTGCATGTAAAGAATGTTTATTTGCCTTAATGCCATGAGAGACAAGTGAACAGCCTCGTTTTGATAATCCCTTAAGACCATTTTGGGTGGTGAGGAAGACGCATGAAAGACTTCAACACCTGTAACACTTTCTTGGAAGGTGCTACTTAGAGGAGAATGTAATGTACATCCAGGTGTTATCTTGCACAATGTACTGTCCAGATGAAAGAGAGAGAGAGAGAGAGAGAGAGAGAGACCATTCTTGTGACAGTTGTGTATCATTCTATAAAATCTTGAAGCATGACAACCTCATTACCACATAAATTCCCTTTCCTTCACCAGTGTGTAATAAAGCCAAACGTGTTCTATATTGAGACACCTGGCTGTAATAATAGTAGTAGTAGTAACAGCAATAGTAGTAGAAACAGTTGTTGTAATAAAAAGATTGTAATAACCTTGCTGTTGTAGTGAATCTGAGCTTCCGGCCTCTTAGTGTAGCAAGGTCATGTTAACTAAGGCTGTGTTAATATTGACTTGCACGGCTCACATCACAATTACCCTTTACTCACCAACTTGACGTTATTAATGTTTACCTTGTTCCTGCATGGAGCCACAAAGATGCTTACCCAATGCTTATCCTAAGTTAAGACAGGCCGAGTGGCTTCACTGATTTCAACCTTCAGATGAATGCAAATAGTTAAATTAAAAAAAAAAAAAAAAAGTAATTGAAGTGGCCATGCTTAATGCTCTGATTTCAAGGGAGAGATCCCTCATCATAATTCTCAGTTCTTCTTAACATCCCATACTATCAATATAACTTAAATTGTATTCCATCTGCTACTCAGTAATTATATTTGTGTTCCTAAAAGATATACATTAAGACTCCGTTTTCACCATCAACTCTATCATTCTTACAGTGAGAGACCTTCCCTAAGACTTGCAGCTGCAGAAGGAGGCAAGACCATCCTACTGCTGTTGCTGCTGCTGCTGCTACTGCTGCTTCCCCATCAGTGTCAAGCCGCCAAGGCCACGTGATGCAACACAGCTTGCTTCCTGATGTGTAGCTGTTGAAGTATTTCATGAATGTCTTCCAGCACCAGCTCGTCCCTACACTCGAGAAGAGCCATGCTGCGCCAAGAGGCTTAATGGACAGACAGACGGACAGACAGGCAGGTTGTGTGTTCTGTCCTTGAAATGCTGAGCTCCTACTCCTTGATGTGAGATCCTGGCTGTTATCAGCGCCACACAGGATACTTTGCTCAACTTAGTCTAAACCCAAGGCATTAGGTAGTATGTTCTGTTGGTATTTCTTTATCATTTATTGTGAAATTCTTATTTATTATTATTACATTTTACATTTTTTTTTATATTATTATTATTATTATTATTGCTGTTGTAAGAAGCATTGAGGTTGGCCAAGAAATGGAAGGGTTACTACATTATGGCTGCCTCAGGTAAGAGGAAGTTTCAGATCCTTTTGTTCAGCATCAGCAGCACTATTGTTATGTTTCCATCAGTGGTGCGGTGCATGCTATTCCAAGACGTGGTGGTAGTGGTGGCAATGAACCGTGCCACACCCATCCACGGTAAGCTGTCTTGTCAAGGAGGGATGCCTGGTGGGTCTTATTAGAGAGTCTCGAGAATCAATGTTGTGTAGCAGTCACCACGTTGATCTCCCACTCACCATGCAGGCACCAGGCAGGACAGGTTGAAGTACAGGTGAGAGGGAGGGGTAAGGCTGTGTGTTTCACCAGCCACACTCACTCACCATTCGTTGCAGGTGATGAGGCTCCAGATGATTACACTTTTGCTTTACTGCTCATGTCAATGCAGGATTTATCTGCGTCAAAGTGCACATTCGTGAGTTTTGTTCTATAAGGAAAATTGATAAAAAAAGGTTATGTATTTCTACTAAGTCTTAGTGTTTGCACTAATACGGTAATTTTATGGTACAATGGAAACGCACATTCTTTCAAGGATAGCTCAACATTTTCGATACCAAAGCATTACATAACATTTTTTATCCTCATGTTTGAGAAGTCTTCATCAGGAATGTAGGATCAGTCAGAATCGAGTCATGAGGAGCTTGTTGTCTTATGTTGTGTGAGATGAGATAGTGTTGAGGTGGGTGAGTTGCTGGTGTTGTACTCACACCTTTCACTGTCTTGTGGTGGTCACGAGGAGGTATTAACATCATGGATGTGAATATTTCTGCTGTGACCTTGACAGCTATTTATTGGACAGGACAGATGGAGCAGTTGAGGGTTAAGAATGAAGGGAATTTTCCCCTTCTTTCCCTTTACAAAATAAGAGCAAAGTCCCTTGACTGCAATTAATCTCATGTTAAGGAAAAAGGACAACTTAGTGTTATGAAGGAGTACATGAAGACTCAAGGTCCTCACAGTCCTGTCGACAGCCTGCCACCACTGCCAAATTATGAAACAATCAATTTTAAATGTTTTGAGTTTCATATTTCATTAAATCTTACTTGTACACTATACTCACTGGGAAAATGAGTTTTTCTGAGAAACTACCAAAAAGTAAATTAATAACATTTTGAAATGCATATGCTATTATATGTATGCATACACCCTGTATATTTCTCACGTATTTTCATGCATTCAACTATTTTTATTACATGGTTATCCCGAACATGTATCATTACTGCTGTTATTCATTTACTATTTATGTAGTTATTTATTTAGTTATTATTTTTATAATTTTTATTATCATTATTATTATTCCATTGATATGCTTTTTCTTGAATGCCATTCTGCATATGCAGGAAATGGTAAACTTTATAAGAATGTTATTATTTGTTATTTAGTCAGTGGTTCACATTGACTGCCAATGGCTAAAACAGACGTATTCGTGTCAAATGCAGCTATTTAGGGATTACAGTACTGCCATGAGTACTTATGATCGTCGCCATGTGGTGCCATGTGGTATCTGTCAATGGCTGGAGTCCTGTCATGGATTTGTGACTCGATCAACTCATATTATCAGTCCATGTATCATTGTGCCGTACTATGTTTTGCCATGGTTGTGATAGTTAGGGTTTTAAAGTTTTCTCTGTGCTTGAACAAAGGACTTACATTCAGTGACAGTTTTCCAAGAATGCAAAGAGTACAGTAATGTCTTATTCTGATGGACATGAGAGCTGCATGATGCAGCTGTACTCAGACTTGACTCTCTGCCCAGTAGCTGGCAGTGCTGTGATCTCCTCAGAAAAGCTGCAGGGAATTATGGGAGAAACCTGATATGCATTTCTTAAACCTGCATCATTCAGACCAGTTTCATGCAAGCCTCCAAGCGCTGCCTTGCCTTTGTTGTGCAAGTATGTCAGAATGAGTATTTGCTGTACAGCCCTGAGAGTCCTGCAGCACAGCACAGCACAGCACACTGCCTCTCAGCTAACTGCCCTAATGCTGCCTCACCATTGCCTCATCCTACTTTACCTAAAACTGATCATCATTCCATGGGCCAGAGTTAACCTAACTTACACATGGCACCTATCTTCTTGACATTATATGTATACACATGCATACATACCTACATGGATATGTACACAATACATGTATATGTATATGTACTACAATGCCCTTTATTATGTACTACAGAGTACATTATCTTTCTTATTTCCATATCAAGCACTGTAAACCTCTGGCACCACAGCACAGTTAAATTAAGTTAACACAATGCTGGTGTGTGAGAGGCATCATGCCATCTCTTGTGTAAGACTAAAGATGTTCCACCAAAGATGTGCATCCTTGACTTGCCTCTGCAACAAGGGATGAAAGCACACTCCTCCACAATGTCATGTTTTTACTGTAAAAAAAGATGTAGGCTTTTCATTCTCTTTGCCTCACACATGCCAGCAGCGGACGGAGACTGTTGGTGCATCAGAGCAACGAAATGAAACCCAGAGAAGTCATGAGACCAAGACATAAGCACAATCTTGTGGCTCTCCTCTTGCTGGCTGCCCTGAGAGGCTCGCCAGCCAACGAGGACCACCATATTGGCCACTTACTTACATAGTTACCGTCTTATTCATTGCCTGAAGTTTTAACCTTCAACACCTCAGAAACTTCACAGGTACTGACAATGTGAAACAAAGCGCAGTTCATACAAACTTTAGGCAATTTTGTAAAACTACGACAGGGATGTCGTTGTATTAAATATTATGATACTGATGTATTAGTATTACTTTACTTGATAGAGATTGTGAACAAATAATGATTCAGGAGTATCTGATTGACTCCTAATGTGTGTCCATGAACTAAATTTTGGTCGCAAGATGTGGGAATGTACTTCAGGATTTGTAGTGACTTGAACATACAAGGATAAAGCAGCAGTAGTAATGACATGCCACGTGCCACTCTGATGTGATGGTCAGGTTCACTTCCTTGATATTGTATAACCTACTTATATGTAGAAATTTTGGCATTGTCACAGCCTGGAAAGGTAGACAAATAAGCTAAATATTAGCTTTCCTGTCCACCTGTCAATGCATAACCAGATTTTTCTTTTCATGAAATTTAGTTACCTAACACCAACATCCACGTCAGGGATGAGTCAGTCAGCAAAGGTAATTCCTGTCACAAAAAGAGTAAAGAAAATCAATTGGTCGAAACAAAAAGAAGCATAAACCGATGATACTTCATGAGGATGAAGAGAACAAATGATGGAGTGAGAGCTTCAAGTCAGCAGCACAACAGATAGACTAAAGAGCCAGCAGCCAGGTGGGGTGAAGGAGATGGTGGGTGCTGCTTGGTGTCCTGCATATCTTCCTCAAAAGTCTGGCAAGTAATGTTGTTGTTCTATTTTTAGGTATCCATATTGTATAAAAAAAAATTTTTTGTACGTAACTGTTTTAAGATATCATTAACACCAGCACATTTTTGGTAGGACATTCTGAAAGTAACACCATAAGTATGCAGGCCAGGTGGCTCTGTGGTACAGTGCTCAGCTCGTGACCTGAAGGTTGTGAATGTGATCCTAGCTCACGGCAGCTTCTGGGTGAGAGGGTAGTGCTCTCGTTAACCCTAGCAGAACTATTTGATCCATAGATGCCTAGTTGAGGGGGATTATTTAATCACCATAATTATGCTTTATAATATGACTTTGAAATTTCTTTTCATGAATGCTTAGTCGTAGATGGTGGAGATTCATTAGATACATACATGATGTGCTCCTTTTGGGTAACATCAGCCACATGACCAACCAAAATTGTTGACAGTACGCCTGCTAACCATCTTATTTCATAACATCATTTCAGTAATTGTACCTTTCCTACAGAGCTTCCATGACCTGTGGTATAGTGTGTGAGGGTGAAGCTTGCAGCCTCACACCACGAGCCCCATCCTCAGTCCAGCTCTGCACAGGAAGAACTCTTATTTCGATAGACCTGCTCCCATCCTTATTCAGGTGTGCTATGCTGCCCCATGAGATGCACATCAGTATTCATGACTGCTTCATCATGGCAGCAGAGTCTTGGTCTTGAGTGTGGTGAGTGATTGTATGCGTGTCTTAGATAAAAAAGATTTAAGTTGTGCTCTGTGATATCATGTGTAAGACATTAAGTTATTTTGGAATTATGAGAACTGATTCTTGAAACACAAACTAAATAAATGTCTTTTCTAAGGTGCTGGTGTGGATGAAGAAGTGGCTTTACTATCACCATCAAACCATGGAAGTGACAGGAATTGATGGTGAGAGAGAGTTAACGCAAATAAGTAAATGCTGGACATGAGGCCATATGATGCTATGGTAAGCTAAAAGGCAAAAAGCAGAGCAAAGAAATAATGGCAAGGAAGAATGGTTAGTTATAGTGAAATGGTCAGATTAAGTGGAGGTTGTGGGGTTTTTGCAGGAAAAATATTATATTATCTAAGGAGAAATATGGTGATTCTGTAATAACATTAAGGCGGGGGGATCAGGATAGATGAGTTAAGTGAGGAAAAGTTGTAGCTCCGGCAACAGTGTAACAAGGGCATGGAAGAAGAATGTGGTATACAAAGAGAGGATGTTATCAGTCATATGGTGGGGAATGTATTATAAGATGGGAGTAAGAGGGGTTGGTTTGCCTTTTTGGTGAAGTCTCATACCTTCGTGTATGTTGAGTCTCCTATAAAGGGTTCTTTCCCTGGCTACAGGCCCCTCATGGCCACCCTTTTAGAATGGTTCCTCAGTGTTTTGTTATACAAGGAGGCATTATAATCACAAGAAAAGTTAGCAATTACTTTATTTACAAATGATACAAATAGTATTGTGCAACAAGTGGAAGTTAATTTTGTTCTACAGAACATGCTGAAAAATAAAGCTGACTACGAATGCGCTGGCCCGAGTTAGATCCTGGACGAAGGCAGGCGGCGCACAACTCACCCAGCTGTTCATCCTTCCAAATGGATTAGTAGATAAATGTGTACCTAGGGTAGATTAACTGTGGGAAGGCAGATTAATTTCCACCACAGGCTCAAAGGCCAATGTGACGGGAGATGAGTACCCGCAGCTATAGCGTGTACCCCCCAATTCATTTTATCTATATATAGGAGGCTGTGGTGAGTGTTGACTGTGGTTCGTAAACATCCTGTGGGTGACATCCTGTGGGTCTATGGGGGGAGAGAGAGAGAGAGCTGTGTGGGTGGGTGTTAGTTTAGTTTTGATGGTTTTCTGGAGTGGGTCGATGATCCACAGGGCTTCGTGCAGTTGATGATCTCCGGCAGCTGCCAGCAGTCTCATCTTCCGCTGAAGACTGTACTCTCTCCTGCACCTCCCCACGACAGGACAGTGGGCATGCTACTGGTGAGATCAATCAACAGCTTCGGGTTATACAGGAGTGGGGTACACGCTGGCAGGGGACCTTTGCACCGGAGAAGACACATGCAATGATGATCTCTCAGTCCCCTGCTGCCAAGCCACCAGTGGAGGGGAAGATGTGCTTTGATGGCGTTCCTCTCCCACTCCAGGAAACCATCAAGATTCTGGGAGTGGAGGTTGACCGGGAACTACGGTTTGATGGCTCCATCAAACACCTTGCCCCAAAGGCCTCCCACAGGGTCACTGCCCTACATAGGGTGGCCGGCTTCCTCGACAAAGGGGGTAAGCTCTTGCCTGGGCCAGCCAGCACCAGCGCACCTTTGTGGGCTACATCTCCAGGATGTGAAACATTTTCACAGCCGCTGTCACTCACACATAAGAATTGAACACTCATAGTGTCAAGCTGGCGGTCAATAACTGCTGCTGCTGCTGCTAGTCATTTTGTGACCCAGTGAACAGCTACAACAGTGCCAGAAAATTGCATTGCAATAATATTTGTCCAGTGAAGTGCAGTGATGACCCTTAGTGAACAAAGACATAAAACAATTGTACTTGTATAAATTCAAAACTATATATTTCTTTATATTTTTATAATTCATATTATATAACGTATTATTACTTGCCCTTCAAAACAGGTAGCACACGACAGTTCACCTTTGGGGATCTTGTAATTTCTATATAATTTGAATAGGAAAAAGAGTTATTTAGTTAGTTCAATCACAGCAGACTTTTCCTCATCCTGTACTTATCTCCATGTATACTGGTGGATCATCTTGTGATGAAAGGCATTTGCTAGAAACAACTGCTCAACATACAGGTCCACCATCCACTCACGATTACTATTTCATCCAGGTACTACCCATGTACTCACCATTCCATACACACGTCTATCCCCAAATTTTACATTCATATCACCTATCTCAATCACCTTTTGCCCTCTGAAAGCTCTTTTTGTATTAATTTAAGTAATTCCAAAATTTTACCATTCCATTCCTCCCTTTCAGTGTTCTCCTGTTCACTGATGCACACGCCAAGGAATACTTGACTATTCCAACTTCACATTTTACTCAGACTTGACTGCTTTCAATAAAGTTACAAACCAATATTTTCTTATTTCAAACCTTGAAGAACACCCTGAAGCCTCATATAAAAACTGAATTTGAGGGAATTATGATTAGTTTCATGGATAACTAGCAACTGATGACTTACTGTAGATAAAATTCTATAGAATAAACTTTTTTTTACACTTCTTAATCTGTCTTGGTTTGAAAACAATACTCGCATTACATTACCTAGGTATCGACAGCCAGCAAAACAGGTTGAGTGGAGCATCTGGTCTGAACCTTCTATAACACTTCAAAGGAACAGACCAGTTACAGCTCCAGCAAGTCAGTCATTCTCCAACACGCAGGTCACTCTAGAGCACCTCCACTGTCCCTGCAATAATAACAAAATGCAAATAAAGATCTTGGCGTATTCTCCCAATAAAGTTTTATAATGATCTAGAGTCTAGACATTCCTTTTACTTGGCTTCCTGATCTCACGCTTACTTAAATCAATTGACTTCTCTGGTTTGCTTTCTTGATTCCACAGTGACTAGCTTTTTCATAATCCACTGGCTCTGGTTGCAGGTTCATAATCATCTATTTATTCTGATATTCCTTGGAACCTTCTGAAGGAGACAGGCATCTTCATCCTTGCAAACTCCACTCCTCTCAATCCTCCATTAACTTTGTAAACTGCAGGCAGACAAAGCTGATGTAGATGCCTATAAAAATAAACGAATTGATAATTATGATCCAAACAATGGCAATGACGGAAGTCACCTTACCCTCTCACCCCAGTATCTTTATGAACATAAAGCACAGTTGTTATAAATATGTAAAAGAAAATGTTGGGGGAAAAAAAAAAAAAAAAAAAAAAAAAAAAAAAAAAAAAAAAAAAAAAAAAAAAAAAAAAATATATATATATATATATATATATATATATATATATATATATATATATATATATATATATATAGAGAGAGAGAGAGAGAGAGAGAGAGAGAGAGAGAGAGAGAGAGTGAGAGTGAGAGTGAGAGAGATAACTATGAACTGAATGGTAAAGGAGACTTCTTTACTAGGCGGTGGCCTTATGGCTAGCGTGCGGGGCAGAAATTATTCATTTCATTCATGACTAAAAAAATCACATTCATTTCAAATGAATGTGATTTTTTCAGTCTGTTCACTGTTAATTTGAATATATCGAAATCCATAAATTTTGTTTTAATTTCCTCCACAACGTCAACATTAATAGAAGATAAAACAGGAAGGGTTCATGGCAGACTTTAGTACAGATATTATCTCTGTAGCCATTAATGTTGGCTTAAAAAGGACAAAGTTACCGTGAAAATTAAACAAGGAAACAGACGAGAGAATGAGACATGAAAATTATTGTAACAATGTAAGTAGCTATAACTACTACTACTACTATTTTCATTACGCGCGCGCACACACACACGCCATATGGCCTTTGTTGCCTGGCACATTTCCCCCCCCCCACATTACATTACACACACACACACACACTCTCCTGTGGTTCAGTGATTAACAAGTATTTTTTTACTGACAGGGGGATCCATCTCTATGAGCTCTGAGCACTTTCCGGGGGGGGTAATGGCTGACGATCATGAGTCTAGCGCGTGATCTTCCAGACCATGTTATTTACACACAAATTAGTACCAATCAGTGAATGACTGGTTGGTAGACACGCCTCGCTTTACCACTCACAACCTTCCTGCAACCCTTACCTCCCGTTCCCCTCCCCCTTCCTTCTCAGTTACGCCGCTAATAAGGATGAACCCAATGGAGGCGGTGATCCTTCCCACGCTCCTACTGGCATCCACTCTTGCACACCCAACTCTAATGCCGAGCTATGTTAACAACTTAAAAACATAAATAATCCTCGCGTCCTATAATAAGTGTTACGCTTCTGACCCCAAACTCATACTGCATGCAACACTTGTAATACCGAGGGTTCAGTTTTGGGATTCACATCTACTCATAGGACATTAAGAACTGGTTTCAAAAGCTTTCTATCTACTTTTAAGAGCACCTTCGTCTCGATCTCTCCTTCACAATAATTCGATAAATCTTACACATTGCCACGTCAAGAAACTTTTTTTCCAGCCGTCTCACGTCCTATTCCCAGTTTAAGTCTTCATCTCATTCTGTGGAAACGCTCTGTTTGGGCTGGCTGTCTCGTCTCTACTGCAAAGCCCACAGTAAACTGCAAACAATACGGATAAGTCATAAGCATGAACACCTAAAGAGGAAGGAGCACCTGTGTGTGTGTGTGTGTGTGTGTGTGTGTGTGTGTGTGTGTGTGCTATTTCTTGGTGGTTTGGAAAAAGCAAGTCACCCTCTCCACCATCTTCCTCCTGTGTGAAAGCGCGCGCAGGCGCACACACAACTATGCGTATGTCCTTATGAAGCGCAACCCACAAGGTCACAAGTGTGAAGTGTAGCTGTTTGTTACATCAAGGCTGGCGACCTTGAACGAACATCTACTGCAGAGAGAGAGAGAGAGAGAGAGAGAGAGAGAGAGAGAGAGAGAGAGAGAGAGAGAGAGAGAGAGAGAGAGATAATGAGTTTTTTACCAATAATATCAAACCACAAGGTCACTTACGTACAAATCTGATGATAATGAAATGAATGCACAACACTCACGTAGTAGAATAGTGCGTTGGTGCCTTGACAAGTGAAGTGGAGAGGGTGAGGGCGAGAGCAGCTGCATGGTTATCAATTAGGTTGCAGGGTTCAAGGTGAAGTGAAATATGTTATCCCTTAATGATACAGCTATGTGGAAGAAAAATGAAAGAAAATTATAATTAAAGCTGAAATTTATCCTCTTCCATAATGAAGCGACTAAATGTGGAAAAAGAGATACAAAGAGAAAAGATAATGTAATACCTGATGTAGTGTAGCCTACTGCTTGCTTAGTTCCTGAATCTACGCATGTAGTACTCGCAGCCTCCTCCTCATGTTTATACATTGTTTATCTATTGGTTAGAATAGTTTTCGTCTGCGTAATTATTGTGTCGGTGGTATCCCTTGGCATGCTTTGGAATCCTTTGTACAGTAAATAAAAATATATCAAAGAAGTGATATTTTTCTACCGACCGTTTTATTTTATGTAATTGCTTTATCCACTGTTATGGATAATTTATTGTTCTGAATTTATGTGTGTGTGTGTGTGTGTGTGTGTGTGTGTGTGTGTGTGTGTGTGTGTGTGTGTGTGTGTGTGTGTGTGTGTGTGTGTGTGTGTGTGTGTGTGTGTGTGTGTGTGTGTGTGTGTGTAAAAGAGAGAGAGAGAGAGAGAGAGAGAGAGAGAGAGAGAGAGAGAGAGAGAGAGAGAGAGAGAGAGAGAGAGAGAGAGAGAGAGAGAGAGAGAGAGAGAGAGAGAGAGAGAGAGAGAGAGAGAGAGAGAGAGAGAGAGAGAGAGAGAGAGAGAGAGAGAGAGAGAGAGAGAGAGAGAGAGCGAGCGCAAGAGCTAGAGCGTGCGCGCAGTACGCCTACCATTCTTCAGGCACAGGCAGGCTGCTACAGGCTCGCGTCAGCCAATGATGACAAAAAATAAACAACAGACAAATGTGACGAGATAAGATACAATGTCTTATTGAAGGAGACATATGAGACAAGACACTAAAGATAGGAGGGGAAGGGAGAGAGGAGATGATTGGCGAGAATGGGAGGGTATGAGAGGGGACAGGAGTAGTCAACCTTGAGCAGGAAGCAAAATAACCAGTACTGCTACCACCACCATGGCGTCGGGACCCGTGGACAACATTATCCTACTGGCGGACTGCTACAAGGTGAGTGTGTGTGTGTGTGTGTGTGTGTGTGTGTGTGTGTGTGTGTGTGTGTGTGTGTGTGTGTGTGATGAAGGGAGGCTTCTTCTCTTCACCTTTTCATGCTGCCGGAGAAATATACAAGGTATGAGCCCGTCAGAGACTGTCGATCATGTAAAGAGGGTAAGTGTGACTGGGGGTACTACGGGCAGTGTGACGTCAGAAGCGAGCACCAAGAGGTGTACCGGACATTGCCCGTGTTCGTAGTATCGGAACTTCACACACTGCTGTGAGGCGTGGTCCGAAGTATACGATGTTGCCAGGCATATGGTGAACTAAGCAACTTGGTTAACAGATTTTTGAAGTCTTGGTAGTTTATTAGTTCTCACTACCCTGACAACATGGCTAGCCGTACGTCTGTCATGGAGAAAAGTTGCCATTGGGAGAGAAAAGAGACCCTGATGTTAATCCAACGCTTATGACGTCATCTTGCTTCGCCTATGATATGGTAATAATGTTTGTCTGTCTAACATTGTTCGCCCATGTGGACACACCTTAAGTAGAGGGCAGCTGCTAGAAGGGCAGGTCATCAGTTGGACTAGAAACTTTCCTATTATTGTTTATATATCTATCACTGGCAAGCCCAGAGCGCCGGTAAATAATGAAGAGAGACCATTTGGCCAAAGGCTTGACAGGCCTATGCTGGGAGATAATAGAAATAGGTGTCTGCACTGAAGGCCATCGTTATGGATATTATAAAGTAACAACCAACTACTAACCTGCTAACTACCACGCAAAGTCTTCTAACTACCATGTACAATGTACCCACCGCAACAATTAAGAACATTTCCAAATCAAGCCTAGCGTTACATATAATATGTAACAACCACGTGTCTCAAGTACCAATCATTACCACAAGGAATCATCAAATCAGCGCTAAGAATTGTTTGGGTATAACTAGTTATAACACTTCCATACCTACGTGCACATCTTACATACACAACAAATATAATAAAGTAAATGGAAAATCAAGAACAGAAACTGACCCAAATGTTTGCTTTACATATTATGCTTACTGTACTTAACACATCTGTGAACATTTTAATGAGTGCCAATCCCCACTTTACTCTCGCGTCCAATATTGAATTGCAGGAACCAAAGAAAAACTTAGTCCAACAGAATGCGTAATAGACGACGAGATGTGTCAAGTACACTATGTATAGTATGTAACACTTCATATTCATTTCGATATCGTCCGAACAATAATTATGTAGATTTACCAACAATAGTGATAAACAATACTTCCTCATTGCAGTGGCGATAGTGGTGAAGAGAGATAATGTAGTGCCTTAATGCACACGTACGGCGGAGCTGTGCTGGTGGAGGTGATGTGAGGGAGAATTCGTCCACTTCCTTCCACTCACCCCTCCTAGCAGACAAATGACCGACAATCTGAAGGGAATGCGCAGCGCGAGTCCCCACACAGCCTGAGTGAAGCTGATTGAAGACTGAACAAGTCGATCGTGACGCCCCCTTGTCTTGTTTTCTTTGCATGATTAATGAGCTCAGTGTTGGATTTGCAAACTATGGAGAGGAAAACAAACAGATGTCAAGATTCAGGTTCAAACCACATAGATGTAGACAAACAAACACAACATTATTATAT